>SJYH01008872.1:9894-22688 GCA_006408735.1 Sylvicapra grimmia | reverse complement strand
AAGGACTCTGATGCTGGGAGGGATTGGGGGCAGGAGGAGAAGGGGACGACTGAGGATGAGATGGCTGGATGGCATCACTGACTCGATGGGCGAGTCTGAGTGAACTCCGGGAGTTGGTGATGGACAGGGAGGCCTGGCGTGCTGCGATTCATGGGGTCGCAAGGAGTGGGACACGACTGAGCGACTGAACTGAAGTGATTCAAACTTTGGTGGATCGTGTTAGATCTTATTTTCTTTTTTTTCAGTGGATGTGGTCCCAGTAGTATGATTGAATTTCTGTATCCCTGAACTGGACTTCCCTGGTGGCTCAGTGGTACAGAATCAACTTGCCAATGCAAGATGCTAGAGATACAGGTTTGATCCCTGGGTTGGGAAGATCCTCTGGAGTAGGAAATGGCAACCTATTAGAATGTTCTTGCCTGTACTATTCCATGGACAAAGGAGTCTGGCGGGCTGCAGTCCATGGGGTCACAAAGACTTGGATATGGCTGAACACACACAGACACACACAGACACACACACAGACACACACACACACGAACTTAGACTTACATCTTTTTCTTAGAGAGTCAAAGCAGGTATTGCTAAATATGAGAGATGAAAGTTAATTCTCTTTTTCATCTTATGGTGATTTTTTTTTCNATCCTCTGGAGTAGGAAATGGCAACCTATTAGAATGTTCTTGCCTGTACTATTCCATGGACAAAGGAGTCTGGCGGGCTGCAGTCCATGGGGTCACAAAGACTTGGATATGGCTGAACACACACAGACACACACAGACACACACACAGACACACACACACACGAACTTAGACTTACATCTTTTTCTTAGAGAGTCAAAGCAGGTATTGCTAAATATGAGAGATGAAAGTTAATTCTCTTTTTCATCTTATGGTGATTTTTTTTTCCTTCTATACAGTCACCTTAAGCTGGCTGAACAGAGTAAGATGTGGTGTTGTGGAAAAAAAATATATATATATATACATATATATGTGTATATATATATATACACTTTGGGATTTAGAAGGCTTAGATTCTTGTGTACTAATGATCAGTTAGCTGTGTTTCTCTCTGGGTCTGTTTCTTCATCTTTAAAGAGGATCATGACATTTGGTCCCATCACTTCATGGCAAAAAGATGGGAAACAATGAAAACAGTGACAGATTTTGTTTTCTTGGGCTCCAAATCACTGAAGATGGTGACTATAGCCAGGGAACTAAAAGATGCTTGCTCTTTGGAAGAAAAGCTATGACCAACCTAGGTAGCATATTAAAAAGCAGAGATACTACTTTGCTAATAAAGGTCCATCTAGTCAAGGCCATGGTTTTTCCAGGAATCATGTATGGATGTGAGAGTTGGAACATAAAGAAAGCTGAGTTCTGAAGAACTGTTTTTGAACTGTGGTGTTGGAGAAGACCCTGGACAGTCCCTTGGACAGCAAGGAGATCAAACCAACCAATCCTAAAGGAAATCAGTCCTGAATATCCATTGGAAGATTTGATGCTGAAACTGAAACTCCAATACTTTGGCCACCTGATGAAGAGAACTGACTCATTTGAAAAGTCACTGATGTTGAGAAAGATTGTAGGCAGAAGGAGAAGGGGACAACAGTGAATTAGGTGGTTGGATGGAATCACCAATTAAATGGACATGAATTTGAGCAAGCTGCAGAGTTGGTGATGGACAGGGAGTCCTGGTGTGCTGCAGTCCATGGGGTCTCAAAGAGTTCGACATGACTGAATGACTGAACTGAACCAAACTGATAAGATGATAAAATGCAAAGTACTGGGAGATTTTTTGTTTACAAAATTCTAGGTCTTGTCCAATTGACCCTGGATCCTATTAACGTCTTTCACTATATTGCATAGGTTAGCAAAAGAACTGCTATGGATTTCATGTGGTCACTGGTGGGCATGTCTAAACTCTGGTGTTTCTGATTCCCAGAAGTAAACTGGATTCTTTCTGGAGAGGCACTTAGTGGTAAAGGGCTAGATAAAGGCATCTTGAATTTGAATACAGTCTTCTCTATTAGATTTTTCATCATTATTACTTTGGACAAGTTATTTATCTTCTTGTAACCACAGTTTCTTTTTCTTTAAAATACAGATAATAGTACACCAACCTCACAAGGATCATTTCAAAGACCACGTGCATGTAAAATATTTAGTATAATGCCTAACACATTGTAAAATTCAACAAAGCTAACAGTCATTATAGGAATAGCATGTTGTAAAAAATAAATCTCTGCATTCTATAAAGATTGAGAAAAAGCAGACTTATAGTAAAATTGCATGTCCCAATGTTTGAGTATATTGAATTTAAGCAAGCAACAAAGATTTCCCTTTTTAAGAAGTAGTTTGTTTGCTGAAGTTCTTACCCCTCAATTGCAGTCTGGGTGCCATTTTATGCAAGATCAAGATTATTTTGCTGTCCATAACTTTTGTCCATTTCTTATTTTCCCAAAATTATGATTATTAGAGAATATGAGTAGAAGTAGGAACAGAATTGGTCTTTGGATTAAGACACACACACAAAAAAGCCAAACCTGAAAATTATCCTGTGTTTGGGTCTGTCAATTAACAGAGAACATCAACAATGTCCACTGAGTTTGATGTAGGCCAGGTTGTTTTGTTTGTGAGTTGGTTACCATGTTGTGTGGGATAAAAGGAGCTGATACAAATTGTAAAAGAGAACTGTTTTAAAGCTAACTGCTTCAAAGTTTGCAAGAAGCTGAGGTAATAAGTGAAGTAATGAGAATGAATGAGTTAAGTTTGGGATTTTCTGTCTGCTTTTGATCATGAAATCCAACCTTTGGTACAGATCATTGGGGAAATATAAAAATATATCAGTTTGTTCTTGGTTCCCCCAGTGCCATCTTCTCTAGAAAAGAGTTAGCAATTAGAAGTGCACACAGACTTTTTCTCAAGTGTTCTTGTCCCTGGAAGGATTCTCTGATGCCCTGGACTATCCAGAAGAGAGCCTGCTATCCTGGGGCTTGGAACTCTAAAGCTATCTTCTAAATGAAGAGCTTGTGGGATCATCTGAAAGAGTTCCCTGGTGCAGAGAATCTGGGGCTTCCCTGGTGGCTCAGACAGTAAAGCCTCTGCCTGCAATGCAGAAGTCCTGGGTTTGATCCCTGAGTCTCAAAGATTCCCTGGAGAAAGAAATGGCAACCCACTCCAGTACTCTTGCCTGGAAAATCCCATGAACAGAGGAGCCTGGTAGGCTACAGTACATGGGATCACAAAGAGTAGGACAAGATGGAGTAACTTCGTTGAAGAGTTACCTCATTATGTTCCTTGTCCACTTGCAACATAGACAATTCATTTTAGCCTTCACTGCCTTTTTGCTTTAAAAATACATAAATATAAAGAGAAAGTGATCTAGTTTCATTCTTCTACAAGTGGTTGGCCAGTTTTCCCAGCACCACTTGTTAAAGAGATTGTCTTTACTCCATTGTATATTCTTGCCTCCTTTGTCAAAGATAAGGTGTCCATATGTGTGTGGATTTATCTCTGGACTTTCTATTTTGTTCCATTGATCTATATTTCTGTCTTTCTGCCAGAACCATATTGTCTTGATGACAGTGGCTTTGTAGTAGAGCCTGAAGTCAGGCAGGTTAATTCCTCCAGTTCCATTCTTCTTTCTCAAGATTGCTTTGGCTACTCAAGGTTTTTTGTATTTCCATACAAATTGTGAAATTATTTGTTCTAGTTCTGTGAAAAATACCGCAGGTAGCTTGATAGGGATTGCATTGAATCTGTAGATTGCTTTGGGTAGTATACTCATTTCACTATATTGATTCTTCTGATCCATGAACATGGTATATTTCTCCCTCTATTAGTGTCCTCATTGATTTATTTCATCAGTGTTTTATAATTTTCTATATATAGGTCTTTAACTTCTTTAGGTAGGTATATTCCTAAGTATTTTATTCTTTTTGTTGCAATGGTGAATGGAATTGTTTCCTTAATATCTTTTTCTACTTTCTCATTATTAGTGTATAGGAATGCAAGGAATTTCCAAGTGCTGATTTTATATCCTGCAACTTTACCGTATTCTTTGATTAGCTTTAGTAATTTTCTGGTGGAGTCTTTAGGGTTTTCTATGTAGAAGATCATGTCATCTGCAAACAGTGAGAGGTTTACTTCTTCTTTTCCAATTTGGATTCCTTTTATTTCTTTTTCTGCCCTGATTGCTGTGGCCAAAACTTCCATAACTATGTTGAATAGCAGCAGTGAAAGTGGGCACCCTTGTCTTGTTCCTGACTTTAGGGGAAATGCTTTCAATTTCTCACCATTGAGGATAATGTTTGTCATATATAGCTTTTATTATGTTGAGATATGTTCCTTCTATTCCTGCTTTCACTTGTAAAAGAATGAAACTAGATCACTTTCTAACATCATACACAAAAATAAACTCAAAATGGATTAAAAATCTAAACATAAGATCAGAAACTATAAAACTCCTAGAGGAGAACATAGGCAAAACACTCTCCAACATAAATCACAGCAGGATCCACTATGATCCACCTCCCAGAATACTGGAAATAAAAGCAAAAATAAACAAATGGGATCTAATTAAAATTAAAAGCTTCTACACAACAAAGGAAACTATAAGCAAGGTGAAAAGATGGCCTTCTGAATGGGAGAAAATAATAGCAAAGGAAGCAACTGACAAACAACTAATCTCAAAAATATACAATCAACTCCTGCAGCTCAAGTCCAAAAAAATAAATGACCCAATCAAAAAATGGGCCAAAGAACTTAATAAGACATTTATCCAAAGAAGACATTCGGATGGCTAACAAACACATGAAAAGATGCTCAGCATCACTCATTATCAGAGAAATGCAAATCAAAACCACAATGAGGTACCATTTCAAACCAGTCAGAATGGCTGTGATCCAAAAGTCTACAAGCAATAAATGCTGGAGAGGGTGTGGAGAAAAGGGAACTCTCTTACACTGTTGGTGGGAATGCAAACTAGTACAGCCACTATGGAGAACAGTGTGGAGATTCCTTAAAAACTACAAATAGAACTGCCTTATGACCCAGCAATCCCACTGATGGGCATACACACCGAGGAAACCAGAATATATAGAGACATATGTACCCCAATGTTCATCACAGCACTGTTTATAATAGCCAAGACTTGGAAGCAACCTAGATGTCCATCAGCAGACGAATGGATAAGAAAGCTGTGGTACCTATACACAATGGAGTATTACTCAGCCATTAAAAAGAGTACATTTGAATCCATTCTAATGAGGTTGATGAAAATGAAGCCGATTATACAGAGTGAAGTAAGCCAGAAAGAAAAACACCAATAGAGTATACTAACACATATATATGGAATTTAGAAAGATGGTAATGATAACCCTCTATGTGAGACAGCAAAAGAGACACAGATGTATAGAATGGACTTGTAGGCTCTGTGGGAGAGGGAAAGGGAGACGGTGGGATGATTTGGGACAATGGCATTGAAACATGTATACTATCAGGTAAGAAACGAATCGCCAGTCTATTTTTGATACAGGATACAGGATGCTTGGGGCTGGTGCACGGGGATGATCCAGAGAGAGGATATGGAGTGGGAGGTGGGAGGTGGGTTCAGGATTGGGAACTCATGTATACCCATGGCTGATTCATGTCAATGTATGGCAAAACCAATACAGTATTGTAAGGCAAAATAAAGTAAAAATTAAAATTAAAAAAAAAGATAAGGAGAATACTGAAATCTTAGTTATTGTAAAATGCAGAGATTAATAATGACAATACTTAGTATGCATGTTGCTTTAGGCATGTCCGACTCTTTGCGACACTATAGACTGTAGCCCATTAAGCTCTTATGTCCATGAGATTCTCCAGACAAGCATTGTGGAGTGGATTGGCATGCCCTTCTCCAGGGGATCTTCCTAAACCAGGGATCAAACCTGGATCTTGATGCCTTTTATGTCTTCTGCATTGGCACTCAGGTTCTTTACATTAGTGCCATCTGGGAAACCCACTTATTTATATATATTACCTTAACTTGACTTGACTAATATATGTATTCCTCATCAAGTAAATGGAAATAGGCTTTACATTAAAGTGATCTGGTTGATTACTGAGACTTGGGTTATTACCTGTTAGTATTAATGGCATATGTTAAAACTAGTGATCAATAATTTTAGATGGTAGACAAAAGACAGTATCTAGGATGATTAAAAGTGGTCCATGGGGCAGCTAGGGCAGACTTACCCCCTTCCCTGATCCTCTAAAAGTTGTTAGAGTCCAGCAAGGCCCTCATTCTATGTTCATTTCATGAACTGATAACAATAGTATTGTGAGTACATTAGAGCAATTTCTTCAAATATTAAAAAATTCAGATAATATATTTTTGGGTCCTACATTGTGCTAATACATAGCTTCCTATGTTTCTTTTCCCATACATATACCATTCAATTAAAAATTTCATTGTTTCAACCTAAGGCCTCCAAGAATAAAACATGTAAGTTATATTTATTTTCTGAGTAAAATTAGTAATGCAAGCTCCAGAATTTTAAACACTATTAAAAAATGTAAAAACAAAAGTCTAAGGGAGTCAACTAAGTGAAATTTTCGTGTATGGATTCATAGACAGCTAGGGGGAAAAAATTAATCATTTGTGATATTGTCAGAGTACTGTTATAAGGTAGTATTTTGTAGTAATTCATTCTTTTATATTCCCTTTTTCTTTCTTTCTTTTTTAAAGGTAAGGCATTCTTTCTCTGAGTTTTTATTACTCACACCAGATAGATGGAAAATGAAAGGAATGTGACTGTATTCATTCTACTAGGTCTTACATAGGACCCCCAAATGCAAAAAAAAAAAATAGTGTTTGTCATGTTTTTGGTCTTATACATGGCNTCTTGATGCCTTTTATGTCTTCTGCATTGGCACTCAGGTTCTTTACATTAGTGCCATCTGGGAAACCCACTTATTTATATATATTACCTTAACTTGACTTGACTAATATATGTATTCCTCATCAAGTAAATGGAAATAGGCTTTACATTAAAGTGATCTGGTTGATTACTGAGACTTGGGTTATTACCTGTTAGTATTAATGGCATATGTTAAAACTAGTGATCAATAATTTTAGATGGTAGACAAAAGACAGTATCTAGGATGATTAAAAGTGGTCCATGGGGCAGCTAGGGCAGACTTACCCCCTTCCCTGATCCTCTAAAAGTTGTTAGAGTCCAGCAAGGCCCTCATTCTATGTTCATTTCATGAACTGATAACAATAGTATTGTGAGTACATTAGAGCAATTTCTTCAAATATTAAAAAATTCAGATAATATATTTTTGGGTCCTACATTGTGCTAATACATAGCTTCCTATGTTTCTTTTCCCATACATATACCATTCAATTAAAAATTTCATTGTTTCAACCTAAGGCCTCCAAGAATAAAACATGTAAGTTATATTTATTTTCTGAGTAAAATTAGTAATGCAAGCTCCAGAATTTTAAACACTATTAAAAAATGTAAAAACAAAAGTCTAAGGGAGTCAACTAAGTGAAATTTTCGTGTATGGATTCATAGACAGCTAGGGGGAAAAAATTAATCATTTGTGATATTGTCAGAGTACTGTTATAAGGTAGTATTTTGTAGTAATTCATTCTTTTATATTCCCTTTTTCTTTCTTTCTTTTTTAAAGGTAAGGCATTCTTTCTCTGAGTTTTTATTACTCACACCAGATAGATGGAAAATGAAAGGAATGTGACTGTATTCATTCTACTAGGTCTTACATAGGACCCCCAAATGCAAAAAAAAAAAATAGTGTTTGTCATGTTTTTGGTCTTATACATGGCAACCTTCTCAGGTAACCTGCTCATTGTGGTTACCATAACTACCAGCCTGTCTCTGAACTCCCCCATGTACTTCTTCCTGACCCACCTTTCCTTGATAGACATAATTTACTCTTCTTCTTCAGCTCTTAAGTTGATTGTGGACTCCCTTTGGGAGATCAAAACAATCTCCTTTAATGGGTGTATGACTCAAGTCTATGCAGAACACATTTTTTGGTGCTATTGAGATCATCCTGCTCACAGAGATGGCCTGTGACCACTACGTGGCCATCTGCAAACCTTTGCACTACAGGGTCATCATGAGCCACAGGCTGTGCCTCCTCCTGCTGTGGGTGGCCTGGACTGGAGGATTTCTCCACACAACCCTTCAGGTACTCTTTACAGTCTGGCTGCCCTTCTGTGGCCCTAATGTCATAGACCACTTCATGTGTGACTTGTACCCTTTGTTACAGCTTGTCTGCATGGACACTCACATTCTTGCTCTCTTTGTTGCTGCCAACAGTGGGTTCATCTGCCTGTTAAACTTCCTCCTCCTTTTGGTCTCTTATGTGGTCATCTTGTGCTCCGTAAGGACTTATGGTTTGGAGGGGAGGCACAAAGCCCTTTCTACGTGTGTCTCTCACATCACAGTAGTTGTTTTGTTTTTGTGCCCTGTATATTTGTATATCTTTGCCCAGTCACCACTCTGCCCATTGATAAAGCTGTTGCTGTCTTTCACACTATGGTGGCCCCTATGTTAAATCCTTTACTCTATACCCTCAGAAACCTTAGGGAAAAAATGCTGTGAAGAAACACTGGAGACAGAAAGTGACTGCAGATAGGGATTAAAGATATTCACTGAGCTTTATAGATAGAAGTAAAAGATATAATCTCATCCAATCCTCTTGATCTATAGATGAATACATCAACTCTAAAAAAGACTGAATAATAATTGCAGATAGCCACTGAATGACAGGATAGTCTGAATTGCTGCAGTCTGTGGTGTTGTAAAGTATTGGACATGATTTAGGGAGTGAACAGCAACTTAAGCACAGACCTAAAGTTTAGAGTGGAATCAAGATTTACTTTCTCCCATCCCACATTCTCCTCATTACAACTTAATGCTTATCTATTATCTGGTTATCTCAAATGTCTTCAGAAGCTACATGCTAAGAACCTAGAATATTGGATTGGTATTCAAATTGTCTTATTATGTAACATAGAGATGTTGGTTACTACTGATTATTGAAAATAACATATCAAAAATATTCATTTATTTTAGACTCAATAAAATTTTTTTTGTGGAATTCTCTTGTTCATTGAATCTTTTTTGAACAGTGAAAAGAAGTAGTGTTTCTCAAATGTTTGTAAGGCTGGCATTGTGTTTGGTATTTTACATGTGAGACAGACCACAGTTCACTTTAAATAGAAAGAGTTCACACGCAATAAATAATTGTATCAGAGTATTAAATACAAAGGACTTCCTTGGTGGCTGGGTGGTAAAAATTCTCCTGCAAATGCAAGAGACATGCATTTGACCCCTGGGTTTGGAAGATTCCCTGGAGAAGGAAATGGCAACCAACTCCAGTCCACTTGCTTGGAAAACCCATTGACAGAGGATCCTGGTGGTCTACAGTCCCTGGAGTTGCAAAGAGTCAGACACTACTTAGAGACTAAATTACAACAGCTATTAACTATAACAGGGTGTAATGAGCTCTCTAAAGAAGGACGTGGGGTTGAAAGTTGAATTTGCAAGAAAGTAACAGATGTAGAATGTGAGTATCCTCCCCAAGCTTGGGATTCTATTCTTATGGAGAAGGCATAGTTGCCCATTGAACAGTGGAAAAGTATAACTGGGTTGCCTTGGGAGAGAAGTAATTCACAATGGCTGAACAGAGGCTGGCAAGAATAAAATGCTTCTGAGTCTGGTGAGATGGAGCCTTTCATTGTAGTGCTGGTTGGCTGTGGTTCATGAACAAGGAATTATGATCTTGAATGGCAAGCAGAAAAGTCCATTTTGGGTGTAGGTGCAGCAAGGCAGGCAAAAACACAGCCCACCCCAGTATTCTTGCCTGGAAAATTCCATGGACAGAGGAGCTTTGTGGGCTACACCCCATGAGGTTGCAAAAGAATCAGACAACACAGAGCAACTAACTGAGTGATCACTGATCTCATTTCAGTAAAGATGCACAAACAGAGATGTACAATCACTTGGGGGTGGTTATTGTAGAACAAATTTAAGCATCTTTTTTATTTAAACTTTTAGGTCTGTAACAGAATTAATAAAATGAAATGATAATTTGTCAGAGTCTGTTGCATGCAGATGAAGCTGCTCAATGCAAATAAATACAATGTGAAATCTGTAATAGGTATGAAAACAACTAATGGGCACTAGCATAAACTTTTGGGAATTTGAACAAAATCCGTGCTTTAATTAATAAAACTGTATCACATGTTAATTTCCTGTTTTTGTTGTTGCTGTTTTGTTTTGTTTTTCACAACATAGTATTTTCCAGAATTGGATCAAAAGTTTCAGGCCTCATTCAATTTTTTTTTAAATCCCTAAGATAATACACTTTCTAGACTTTTAGTAATAATACTAGATGGCAGAATAAATGAAACTATATAAAAGTTTTGAGTGAATTATTCTGTTGGAAATATTTTCTGATTTTTCTTGTTATGGATTCTTAGATGGGCTTCTCAGATAGCTCATTAGTAAACTATCCATCTGCAATGCAGGACACCCAGGTTTGATCCCTGGGTCAGGAAGATTTCCTAGAGAAGCAAATGACAAGTCACTTCAGTATTCTTGCCTGGAAAATTCCATGAACGGAGAAGCCTGGTGGGCTATAGTCCATGGGATCACAAAAGACTCAGACACAACTTGGTGACTGTAAAACAGCAACAATGACTCCTTATATTAGCTCATCATTTAAAGGTGGACATTTAATTTCCAGGAACATTGGGGTTTTAAAAGAATCTTTGATATTAATTTCTCATTTAAATGCTTTCTTCTCTGCAATCACCCTCCACGCTTTCTCAGTCTTTAAACTTTTCCATGCGGCCAGCGCACTAAGCGCAGGCGGCTGCAGCCGGCACATTAAGTGCAACCCAGAGGAGCTACCCCAGGTCCGAGGTCAGGGGCAGCAGCCTAGAGTGCGAGGCTGTGAAGGTGCAGGAGCTACCCTGCAACCGAGGTCTGGGGCGGCGGCTGAGAGGAGCTACCCTGCGTCCGAGGTCAGGGGCGGAGGCCAGGAGGAGCAACCCCATGGCCAATGTCAGGGCGGCGACTGGGAGGAGTAACCCCACACCTGAGGCCAGGGGCGGTGGCTGGGAGGAGCAACCCCACGTCCAAGGAGCGGTGGCTGCGTGGGCACAGGAGAGCCTAGAGGAGCCATCCCATGTTGAAGGTCAGGAAGGGAGGCAGTAAGGAGATACCCCTCATCCAAGGCAAGGAGCAGTAGCTACAATTTGCTGGAGCATATGTGAAGAGATACCCCACGCCCAAGGTAAGAGAAACCCAAGTAAGATGGTAGGTGTTGCAACAGGGCATCAGAGGGCAGACACACTGAAACTATACTCACAGAAAACTAGTCAATCTGATGACACTAGGACCACAGCCTTGTCTAACTCAGTGAAACTAAGTCATGCCCGCAGGGCAACCCAAGACGGGTGGGTCATGGTGGAGAGGTCTGACAAAATGTGGTCCACTGGAGAAGGGAATGGCAAACCACTTCAGTATTCTTGTCTTGAGAGCCCCATGAACAGTATGAAAAGGCAAAATGATAGGATACTGAAAGAGGTACTCCACAGGTAACTAGGTGCCAAATATGCTACTGGAGATCAGTGGAGAAATAACTCTACAAAGAATGAAGGGATGGAGCCAAAACAAAAACAATACCCAGCTGTGGATGTGACTGGTGATAGAAGCAAGGGCTGATGCTGTAAAGAGCAATATTGCATAGGAACCTGGAANGTGAAGAGATACCCCACGCCCAAGGTAAGAGAAACCCAAGTAAGATGGTAGGTGTTGCAACAGGGCATCAGAGGGCAGACACACTGAAACTATACTCACAGAAAACTAGTCAATCTGATGACACTAGGACCACAGCCTTGTCTAACTCAGTGAAACTAAGTCATGCCCGCAGGGCAACCCAAGACGGGTGGGTCATGGTGGAGAGGTCTGACAAAATGTGGTCCACTGGAGAAGGGAATGGCAAACCACTTCAGTATTCTTGTCTTGAGAGCCCCATGAACAGTATGAAAAGGCAAAATGATAGGATACTGAAAGAGGTACTCCACAGGTAACTAGGTGCCAAATATGCTACTGGAGATCAGTGGAGAAATAACTCTACAAAGAATGAAGGGATGGAGCCAAAACAAAAACAATACCCAGCTGTGGATGTGACTGGTGATAGAAGCAAGGGCTGATGCTGTAAAGAGCAATATTGCATAGGAACCTGGAACGTCAGGTCCATGGATCAAGGCAAATTGGAAGTGGTCAAACAAGAGATGGCAAGAGTGAACATCAACATTCTAGGAATCAGCAAACTAAAATAGACTGGAATGGGTGAATTTAACTCAGATGACCATTATATCTACTACTGCGGGCAGGAATCCCTCAGAAGAAATGGAGTAGCCATCATGGTCAACAAAAGAGTCTGAAATGCAGTACATGGATGCAGTCTCAAAAATGAAAGAATGATCTCTGTTTGTCTCCAAGGCAAACCATTCAATATCACGGTAATCCAAGTCTATGCCCCAACCAGTAATGCTTAAGAAGCTGAAGTTGAATGGTTCTATGAAGACCTACAAGACCTTTTAGAACTAACACCCCAAAAAGATGTCCTTTTCATTATAGGGGACTGGAATGCTAAAGCAGGAAGTCAAGAAACACCTGGAGTCACAGGCAAATTTGGCCTTGGAATGAGGAATGAAGCAGGACAAAGACTAATAGAGTTTTGCAAAGAAAATACACTG
>SJYH01008870.1:0-23029 GCA_006408735.1 Sylvicapra grimmia | reverse complement strand
CCCTTGCTGCAACTCAAGAAGCTCCTCGACATACCCATCTCCACTCGAGAGGAACACCGAGCGTCCCACCACAACTCAAGGGGACCCCCTTTGTCCACTCCACAGCTCAAGATGAGGGTTCAGGGAAAGGATTCCTGGCGTTCCTGTAGCACCTCAAGAGGAGGCACTCTCAACAGAAAAGTCGAGAGGATCTCCAGGTGTTGTGTCAACATTCCAAAAGTCCCCCAAATGTCTCATTTCCAGATTAACCTCATTTCCAGACCCTGCCTCGACCTTCATCCCAGGTATCGACTCGCACCATGGTGGCATGTGTGACAACCCTGTGGCACCTTGAAGGAAAGCCACAGATTCCTGTGTCAACTCGACAGGAAGCCTGACACTTTTGCTACAGCTTGGCAGGAAAGCGAACGTGCATGTCTCCACTCGAGATGATGCCTGAGTCCCCTTGGAGACCCCAGAGGGTCCCCAAGATCCATATCAACACTGGAGAAGAAATTCCAGGTTCTGGCCTCAATTCCATACGAGGACTTAGGACCCAGCACCATCTGGAGAGGAATCCCAAGAGGCCCCTCACAGCTCACATGGAGACTGGCCTATCCTGAGGCCACAGAGGTGGGTCCCTGAGGTCCCCATCGTAACTCGAGAATAAAATGCCACAACTCGAGAAAAAATAGGAGGTTCTCCCCTCCAAGCTAGATGAGGCCCTTTTCCACTGCCATGTCTCGAGGGAAATCACACCTTCCCTCTTGAACCTCGAAAGGTTCCTGCACACCCTTGCTGGAAATCAAGAAGTTCCCCAACATACCTGTCCCCACTCAAGAGGAACACCGAGGTCTTGTCACAACTCAAGAGGAGCCCTGTTTCCCCCTCCTAAACTTGAGATGAGGGTTCTTTTCCCTGCTTCCTTGGGAAAGGACTACTGGCGTTCCCGTTGCATCTCAAGAGGAGACGCTCTCAACAGGAAAGTCAAGAGGAACTCAAGGGGTCATGCTACCATACCAAAAAAACCCCAAAAGTCTCAGTACACTCCAAATGAACCTGATTTCCCTGCACTGCCTCGACTGTCACTGCGAGAATTGACTCACACCACGGTGGCACGTGTGACACCCCTGTGGCCTCTCGAAGGAAAGTCACAGATCCTTGTGTCAACTTGACGGGAAGCCTGCCACTGCTGCTAAAGATCGGGAGGAAAGCGGACGTCCATGTCTCCACTCGAAACGAGGCCTGACTCCCCAGTCGAGAATCCAGAGGAACCCCAAGATCCATGTCAGCACTGGAGATGAAACCTTAGAAACCGATCTCAGCTCCAGGCGAGGACTTGTGACCCTGCACGGACTGTAGAGGAAACCCAAGAGGCCCATCACAACTCGCATGGAGACTGGCCTTTCTTGAGGCCACAAGAGCGGGTCCCTGAGGTCCCTGTCGTAACTCGAGAGGGACTTTCCACAACTCGTGAAAAACCAGGAGGTTCTCCCCTCCAGGCGAGATGAGGCCGTTTTCTGCTGCGGCATCCCGAGAGAAAGAGCACCTTCTCTCCTGAACCTCAAAGG
Source organism: Sylvicapra grimmia (assembly GCA_006408735.1). Taxonomy (NCBI): domain Eukaryota; kingdom Metazoa; phylum Chordata; class Mammalia; order Artiodactyla; family Bovidae; genus Sylvicapra; species Sylvicapra grimmia. The sequence goes on along the minus strand of SJYH01008870.1, from coordinate 21,479 downwards.
GTCCTTCACACCCTTGTTGCAACTCAAGTTCCACGACATACCCGACTCCACTCGAGAGGAACCCTGAGGGCCCCACCACAACTCAAGAGGAGCCCCTATTCCCCTTCTCCCCTCGAGATGAGGGTTCTTTTCCCTGCTTTGTCAGGAAAGGATTCTGGCGTTCCCCTCGCACAGCAAGAGGACGTGCTCTCAACAGGAAAGTCGAGAGGAATTCCAGGGGTCGTGCCACCATTCCAAGGACACCCAAAAGTCTCAGTCCACTCCAGATTAACCTGATTTCCCTGCACTGCCTCGAAGTTCACCCTGAGCATAAAATCACACCACGGTGGCACGTGCCACAGCCCTGTGGCACCTTGAGGGAAAGCCACAGATTCCTGTGTCAACTCGTCAGGAAGCCTGACACTGCTGCTACAGCTCGGGAGGAGAACCGACGTGTATGTCTCCACTCGAGAAGAGTCCGGACTCTCCTGTGGAGACTCCAAAGGAACCCCAAGATCCATGTCAGCACTGGAGAGGAAATCTCAGGTTCTGGCCACAGTTCCAGACGAGGACTTAGGACCCGACACTGACTGGAGAGGTATTCCAAGGGGCCCCTCGCAACTCGCATGGAGACTGGTCTTTCCTGAGGCCACACGAGGGGGTCCCTGACGTCCCCATCGTAACTCAAGAGGGATCTGCCGCAACTCGAGAAAAACCAGGAGGTTCTCCCCTGCAGGCGAGATGAGGCCCTTTTCTGCTGTGGCGTCTCAAGGNTGGTCTTTCCTGAGGCCACACGAGGGGGTCCCTGACGTCCCCATCGTAACTCAAGAGGGATCTGCCGCAACTCGAGAAAAACCAGGAGGTTCTCCCCTGCAGGCGAGATGAGGCCCTTTTCTGCTGTGGCGTCTCAAGGAAAATCACGCCTTCCCTCTTGAACCTCGCAAGGGGTCTTCCCACCCTTGCTTCAAATCAAGAAGTTCCCCGGCATGCCCGTCTCCACGTGGAAGGAACACCGAGGGTCCCGGCACAACTCAGGAGGAGCCCCATTTCCCCCTTGTGAGCTCCAGATGAGGATTCCTTTCCCTGCTTCGTCGGGAAAAGATTCTGGCGTTCCTGTACGACAGCAAGAGGACGTGCTCTCAACAGGAAAGACGAGAGGAACTTCAGGGGTCGTGCCACCATTCCAAAAGACCCCCAGATGTCTCAGTCCACTTCAGATGAACCTGATATCCCTGCACTGCCTTGAAGGTCACTCTGAGCATCGAATCACACCAGGGTGGGCACGTGCCTCAGGCTTGTGGCACCTCGAGGGAAAGTCACAGATCCCTGTGTCAACTCGTCAGGAAGCCTGACACTGCTGCTACAGCTCGGGAGGAATACGGACATGTATGTCTCCACTTGAGAAGAGTCCTGACTGTCCTGTGGAGACTCCAGAGGAAACCCAAGATCCATGTCAGCACTGGAGAGGAAACCTCAGGTTCTTGCCGCAGTTCCAGATGAGGACTTAGGACCTGACACTGACTGGAGAGGAATCTCGAGGGGCCCCTTGCAACTCGCATGGAGACTGGTCTTTCCTGAGGCCACACGAGCGGGTCCCTGAGGTCCCCAACATAATTCGAGAGGGAACTGCTGCAACTCGAGAAAAACCAGGAGGTTCTCCCCTGCAGGCGAGATGAGTCTCTTTTCTGCTGCGACGTCTCAAGGGAAATCACGCCTTCCCTCTTGAACCAAGCAAGGGTCTTTCCCACCCTTGCTGCAACTCAAGAAGTTCCCCAACCTACCCGTCTCCACGTGGGAGGAACACCGAGGTTCCTGGCACAACTCAAGAGGAGACCCGTTTCCCCCTTGTGAGCTCGAGATGATGGTTTCTTTCCCTGCTTCATCGGGAAAGGATTCCCGCTGTTCCCGCCTCATCTCAAGAGGTGGCGCTCTCAACAGGAAAGCCGAGATCTCCAAGGGTCATGCCAACATACTAAAAGTCCCCCAGATGTCTCAGTCCATTCCAGATGAACCTGATTTCCCTGCAATACCTCGAGTGTCACCCGTGTATCATCTCACAACACGGTGGCTCGTGCCACAGCCCTGTGACAAATCGAGGGAAAGACAGAGATCCCTGTGTCAGCTCGACAAGAAACCTGACACTGCTGCTACAGCTAGGGAGGAATGCAGACGTGCCTGTAACCAGAGGAGATGAGGCCTGACTCTCCTGTGGAGACTCCAGTGGAACCCCAAGATCCATGCCAGCACTGGAGAGGAAACCTCAGGTTCCAGCTTCATCTCCAGATGGAGACTTAGGACCCGGAACCGACTGGAGAGGAATCCTGAGGGGCCCCTCTCAACTCGCATGGAGACTGGCCTTTCCTGAGGCCACATGAGAGGGTCCTGAGGTCCCCGTCGTAACTCGAGTGACCTGTCGCAACACGAGAAAAACCAGGAGGTTCTCCCCTCCAGGCGAGATGAGGCCCTTTTCTGCTGCGGCATCTGGAGAGAAATCACGCCTTCCCTCCTGAACTTTAAAGGGTCCTTCACATCCATGCTGCAACTCCAAAAGTTCCCCGACATACCCGTGTCCACTCGAGAGGAACACTGAGGATCCCACCACAACTCAAGAGGAGCCCCCTTTCCTCCTCCTCTGCTTGATATAAGTGTTCTTTTCCCTGCTTCGCCAGGAAAGAATTCTGGCATTCCAGTCGCACAGTGAGAGGACGTACTCTCAACAGCATAGTCGAGAGGAAATCCAGGGTGGTGCCACCATTCCAAAAGACCCCCAAATATCTCACTCCACTCCAGATGAACCTGATTTTCCTGCCCTACCTTGAGTGTCAGCCGTGTATTGCCTCACACCATGTCAGCTCGTGCCACAGCCCTGTGGCATCTCGTGGGAAAGACAGAGATTCCTGTGTCAACTCGATGGGAAGCCTGACACTGCTGCCACCGCTAGGGAGGACAGCATACATGCATGTAACCAGAGGAGACGAGGCCTGATTCCTCTGGGGAGACTCCACAGGAACCCTAAGATCCATGACAGCACTGGAGAGGAAACCTCAGGCTCCAGCTTTGGCTCCAGATGGGAACTTAGGACCTGGAAACAACTGGAGAGGAATCCTGAGGGTCCCCTCTCAACTAACATCTAGACTGGTCTTTCATGAGGCCACATGAGCAGGTCCCTGAGGTCCATGTCGTAACTCGAGAGGGTCCTGCCACAACTCGAGAAAAGCCAGGATGTTCTCCCCTGCAGGCCAGATGAGGCTCTTTTGTGCTGCGGTGTCTTGAGGGACATCACACCTTCATTTTTGAACCTCACAAGGGTCCTTCCCACCCATGCTGCAACTCAAGAAGTTCCCCGAAATACCCGTCTCCACGCGGGAGGAACACCGAGGGTCCCAGCGCAACTCAAGAGGAGCCCCCTTTCCCCTCCTCCGCTCGAGATGAGGGTTCATTTCCCTGCTTCGTCAGGAAAGGATTCTGGCATTCCTGTCGCAGAGCAAGAGAACGTGCTCTCGACAGGAAAGTCGAGAGAAACTTCAGGAGTCGTGCCACCATTCCAAAAGGTCCCAAATATCTCAGTCCACTCCAGAGGAACCTGATTTCCTTGCACTGCCAAGAAGGTGACCCAAAAAGCCGAATCACACCACAGTGGCACGTGCAACAGCCCTGTGGTAACTCGAGGGAAAGCCACAGATCCCTGTGTCAAATCGAAGGGAAGCCTGACAGTGCTGCGATAGCCTGGGAGGAAAGCGGACTTGCATGTCTCCACTGGAGATGAGGCCTGACTACCCTGTGGAGAAGCCATAGGAACCTCAGATCCATGTCAGCTCTGTAGAGGAAACCTCAGGTTCTGGCTTCGGCTCCAGACGAGGATTTAGGACACGGCACAGACTGGAAAGGAATCACTAGAGGCTGCTCGAAACTCGCATGGACACTGGCATTTCCTGAGGCCACACAAGCTGGTCCCGGATGTCCCCCATCATACCTCAAGAGGAATCTGCCGCAACTCGAGAAAACCCAGAAGTTTCTCCCTTCCAGGCAAGATGGGGCCCTTTTCCGCTGCAGAGTCTCGAGGGAAATCATACCTTCACTCTTGAAACTCGAAAGGGTACTTCATACACTTCCTGCAACTCAAGAAGTTCCCCGACATACCCGTGTCCATTCGAGAGGATCTCCAAGGGTCCAGCCAAAATTAAGAGGAGCACCGTTTCCTCCTCCTCCACTCGAGATGAGGCTTCCTTTCCCTGCTTCGTTGGGAAAGGATTCATGGCATTCCCGTCACATCTCAAGAGGAGGCGCTCTCAACAGGAAAGTCAAGAGGAACGTCAGGGGTCGAAGTCACCATTCCAAAAGACCCTCAAAAGTCTCAGTCCACTCCAGAGGAACCTGATTACCCTGAACTGCCTCAGCTGTCATAGCAAGTATGGACTCACCACATGGTGACACGTGTGACAGCCCTGGGGTAAAGCCTCAAGTGAAAGCCACAGATCCCTGTGTCAACTCAATGGGAAGCCTGACACTCCAGCGACAGCTTGGGAGGAAAGCAGAAGTGCATGTCTCCACTCAGATGAGGCCTGACTACTCTGTGGAGACTCCAGCGGAACCCCAAGATCCATGTCAGCAATGGAGAAGAAAACTCAATATCCGGTCTTGACTACAGACTAGGCCTTAGGACCAGGCACCAGTTGGAGAGGATTCCCGAGAGGCCCCTCGCAACTCGCATGGAGACTGACCTTTCCTGAGGGCATATGAGTGGGTCCCTGAGCTCCCCACTGAAACTCGAGAGGAAACTGCATCAACTCTAGAAAAACCAGGATGTTCTCCCCTCCAGGCGAGATGAGGCCCTTTTCCACTGCGGCTTCTCGAGGGAAATCACATCTTCCCTCTTGAACCTCGAAAGGGTCCTTCACACCCTTGCAGTAACTCAAGAAGTTCCCTGACATACCCGTCTCCACTCGAAAGGAACACTGGGGTGCCGCCACAACTCAAGAGGAGCCCCGTTTCCCTGGCTTCCACTCGAGATGAGGGTTCCTTTCCCTGCTTCTTTGGGAAAGGATTCACGGCATTCCAGGCCCATCTCAAGAGGAGGCTCTCTCCACAGGAATGTCGAGAGGAACTCCAGGCGTCGTACCACCATTCCAAAAGACCCCCAAAAATCTCAGGCCACTCCAGAGGAAGCTGAATTCCCTGTACTGCCTCGAATTTCACCCCGAGTACTGACTCACACTATGGTGACACGTGTGAAAAACCTGTGGGAAAGTCTCGAGGAAAAGCCACAGATCCCTGTATCAACTGGACAGGAAGCCTGACAATGCTCTACCACTTGGGGGGAAAGTGGACGTGCATGTCTCACTCAAAAAGAGGCCTGACTCCCCTGTAGAGATTCCAGATGAACCCCAAGATCCATGTAAGCAATGGAGAGGAAATCTCAGGTTCCAGCCTCGGCTCCAGATGAGGACTTAGGACCCGACACCGAATGGAGAGGAATCCCAAGAGGTCCCTCGCAACTCCCATGGAGAGTGGGCTTTCCTGAGGACACACGAGACACGAGAGGGTCCCTGAGTTCCCCATCATAACTCAAGAGGAACCTACCGCAACTCGAGAAAAACCAGGAGGTTCTCNCATGGAGAGTGGGCTTTCCTGAGGACACACGAGACACGAGAGGGTCCCTGAGTTCCCCATCATAACTCAAGAGGAACCTACCGCAACTCGAGAAAAACCAGGAGGTTCTCCCCTGCAGGCGAGATGAGGCCCTTTTCTGTTGCGACGTCTCGAGGGAAATCACACCTTCCCTCTTGTACCTCGAAAGGGTCCTTCACACCCTTGCAGCAACTCAAGAAGTTCCCCGCCATACCCATCTCACTCTAGAGTAACTCCGAGGGTCCACCACGACTCAAGAGGAGCCCCGTTTCCCCCTCCTCTCCTCGGAATGAGGGTTCCTTTCCCTTTTTCTTTTGGAAAGCATTCCCGGCATTCCCGTCATATCTCAAGAGGAGGCACTCATACCTTGAAAGTCGAGAGGAAGATCAGGGTCGTGCCACCATTCCAAAAGACCCCCAGATGTCTCAGTCCACTCCAGAGGAACCTGATTCCCCTGCACTGCCTCAACATTCACCCCAAGTATCGCCTCACACCACGGTGGTACATGTGACAGCCCTGTCGGAAAGCCTCGAGGAAAATACCTAAATCCTTGTGTCAACTCGATGGGAAGCCTGACACTGCTGCTACAGTAGGAGAGGAAAGTGGAAGTGCATGTCTCCACTCAAGACGAGGTCTGAATCCCCTGTGAAGACTCCAGAGGAACCACAAGAGCCATGTCAGCATTGGAGAGAAAAACTTAGATTCTGGCCTCGGCTCCTGACGAGGACTTAGGACCCAGCACCGACTGGAGAGGAATCCCAAGAGACACATCACAACTCACATGGAGACTGGCCTTTCATGAGGCCACAGGAGCTGGTCCCTGAGGCCCCTTTCTTAGCTCGAGAGGAACCTGCCACAACTCGAGAAAAACCAGGAGGTTCTCTCCTCCCGTTTCTGCTGAGCCAATTCTAGGGAAATCACAACTTCCCTCTAGAACTTCGAAAGNGAGCTGGTCCCTGAGGCCCCTTTCTTAGCTCGAGAGGAACCTGCCACAACTCGAGAAAAACCAGGAGGTTCTCTCCTCCCGTTTCTGCTGAGCCAATTCTAGGGAAATCACAACTTCCCTCTAGAACTTCGAAAGGGTTTTTCACATCCTTATGGCAACTCAAAAAGTTCCCTGTCACAACATGAGAAAAACCAGGAGGTACTCCCTTCCAGGCAAGATGAGGCCCTTTTCTGCTGCGGCATCCAGAGAGAAATCACGCCTTCCCTCGTGAACTTCAAAGGGTCCTTCACATCCATGCTGCAACTCCAAAAGTTCCCCGACATACCCGTGTCCACTCGAGAGGAACACTGAGGGTCCCACCACAACTCAAGTGGAGCCCCCTTTCCTCCTCCTCCACTCGATATGAGTGTTCCTTTCCATGCTTCGTCGGGAAATGATTCTGGCATTCCAGTCACACAGCAAGAGGATGTGCTCTCAACAGGATAGTCGAGAGGAAATCCAGGGTGGTGCCACCATTCCAAAAGACCCCCAAATATCTCACTCCACTCCAGATGAACCTAATTTCCCTGCCCTGCTTCAAGTGTCAACCGCGTATTGTCTCACACCACGTCAGCTCGTGTCACAGCCCTGTGGCCTCTCATGGGAAAGACAGAGATCCCTGTGTCAACTCGACGGGAAGACTGACACTGCTGCTACCACTAGGGAGGACAGCGTACGTGCATGTAACCAGAGGAGACGAGGCCTGACTCCCCTGGGGAGACTCCAGAGGAAGCCTAAGATCCATGACGCACTGGAGAGGAAACCTCAGGCTCCAGCTTCGGCTCCAGATGGGGACTTAGGACCTAGCACCGACTGGAAAGGAATCCCGCGGGGCCCTGCTCAAGTCGCATGGTGACTGGCCTTTCCTGAGGCCACACGAGCTGGTCCCTGAGGTCCCTGTCCTAACTCAAGAGGAACCTACCGCAACTCGAGAAAAACTAAAAGGTTCCCCCCTCAGGCGATATGAGGCCATTTTCTGCTGCGGCATCCCGAGAGAAATCACACCTTCCCTTCTGAACCTCAAAGGCTACTTCACACCCTTGCTGCAACTCAAGAAGTTCCCCAACATACCCGTCTCCATGCGGGAGGAACACCGAGGGTCCCGGCACAACTCAAGAGGAGCCCTGTTTCCCCCTCGTGAGCGCGAGATGAGTGTTCCTTTCCCTGCTTCGTTGGGAAAGGAATCCCAACGTTCCCGTCACATCTCAAGAGGTGGCGCTCTCAACAGGAAAGCCAAGATCTCCAGGGGTCGTGCCAANCTCGTGAGCGCGAGATGAGTGTTCCTTTCCCTGCTTCGTTGGGAAAGGAATCCCAACGTTCCCGTCACATCTCAAGAGGTGGCGCTCTCAACAGGAAAGCCAAGATCTCCAGGGGTCGTGCCAACATACTAAAAGTCCCCAGATGTCTCAGTCCACTCCAGATGAACCTGATGTCCCTGCACTACCTCGAGTGTCACCCATGTATCACCTCACAACACAGTGGCTCGTGCCACATCCCTGTGGCATCTCGAGGGAAAGACAGAGATCCCTATGTCAACTCGATAGGAAGCCAGACACTGCTGCTACAGCTCGGAAGGAATGCGGACGTGCATGTAACCAGAGGAGATGAGGCCTGACTCCCCTGTGGAGACTCCAGAGGAACCCCAAAATCCATGCCAGCACTGGAGAGGAAACCTCAGGTTCCAGCTTCATCTCCAGACGGGGACTTTGGACACGGTTCTGACTGGAGAGGAATCCCAAGGGGCCCTTTTACCCCTCCGCTCGAGATGAGGGTTCCTTTCCCTGTTTCATCGGGAAAGATTTCTGGCATTCCCGTCACAAATCAAGAGGATGTGCTTTCAACAGGAATGTCGAGAGGAACTCCAGGGGACGTGCCACCATTCCAAAAGACCCACAAATGTCTCACTCCACTCGAGATGAACGTGATTTCACTGCCCTGCCTCGAAGGGCACCCCAATCATCGAATCACACCACAGTGGCACGTATGACAGCCCTGTGGCACCTCGAGGGAAAGTCACAGATCCGTGTCAACTCGTCAGGAAACCTGAAACTGCTGCTACAGCTCGGGAGGAAAACGGACGGGTATGTTTCCACTCGATAAGAGTCCTGACTCTCCTGTGGAGATTCCAGAGGAAGCCTAAGATCCATGACGCACTGGAGAGGAAACCTCAAGTTCCAGCTTTGGCTCCAGATGGGGACTTAGGACCCGGCAATGACATGAGAGGAATCCCAAGGGGCCCCTTTCAACTCGCATGGAGACTGGCCTTTTCTGAGGCCTCATGAGCGGGTCCCTGAGGGCCCGTTGTAACTTGAGAGGAACCTGGCACAACTCGAGAAAAACCAGGAGGTTCTCGACTCCAGGAGAGATGAGGCCGTTTTCTGCTGTGGCATACTGAAAGAAATCACGCCTTCCCTCCTGAACCTCAAAGGGTCCTTCACACCCTTGCTGCAACTCAAGAAGTTCCCCGACATACCCGTCTCCACTCGAAGGAACATTGAGGGTCCCAACACAACTCAAGAGAAGCCCCCTTTCCCCCTCATCTGCTCCAGATGAGGGTTTCTTTCCCTGCTTCGTCGGGAAAGTATTCTGGCATTCCCGTCGTAAAGCAAGAGGACGTGCTCTTAACAGGAAAGCTGAGAGAAACTTCAGGGATTGTGCCACCATTCCAAAAGACCCCCAAATGTCTAAATCCACTTTAGATGAAACTGATTTCCCTGCACTGCCTCGAAGGTCAACCCGAGCATCAAGTCACAGCACGGTGGCACATGCGACAGCCCTGTGGCATCTCGAGGGAAAGCCACAGATCCCAGTGTCAACCCGTCGGGAAGCCTGATACTGCTGCTACAGCTCGGGAGAAAAACAGACGTGTATGTCTCCACTCGAGAAGAGACCTGAATCTCCTGTGGAGACTTCAGGGAACACCAAGATCCATGTCAGAACTGAAGAGGAAATCTCAGGTTCTGGCCGCAGTTCCAGACAAGGACTTAGGACACGACACTGACTGGAGAGCAATCCTGAGGGGCCCCTCCCAACTCGCATGGAGACTGGTCTTTCCTGAGGCCACACGAGCGGGTCCCTGAGGTCCCCATTGAAACTCGTGAGGGATCTGCCGCAACTCGAGAAAAACCAGGAGGTTCTCCCCTGCAGGCGACAACAGGCACTTTTCTGCTGCGTCGTCTTGAGGGAAATCACGCCTTCCCTCTTGAACCTCGCAAGGGTCCTTCTCACCCTTGCTGCAACTCTAGAAGTTCCCCAACATACCTTTCTCCATGCAGGAGGAACACTGAGGGTCCCGACACAACTCAAGAGGGCCCCGTTTCCCCCTCGTGGGCTTGAGATTAGGGTTCTTTTCCCTGCTTCCTCGGAAAGGATTCTGGCATTCCCATTCCACAGCAAGAGGATGTGCTCACAACAGGAAAGTCGAGAGGAACTCCCGGGGTTGAGTCACCATTCCAAAAAACCACCAAATGTCTCAGTCCACTCCAGATGAACCTGATTTCCCTGCACTGCCTCGAAGGTCACTAAGAGCATCGAATCACAAAACGGTGGCACTTGTGACAGCCTTGTGGCACCTCGAGGGAAAGCCACAGATCCCTGTTTCAACTCGTCGGGAAGCCTAATACTGCTGCGACACCTCGGGAAGAGAATAGACGTGTATGTCTCCATGCGAGAAGAGTTCTGAGTCACCTGTGCAGACTACAGAGGAACCCAAGATCCATATCAGCACTTGAGAGGAAACCTCAGGTTCTGGCCACAGTTCCAGATGAGGAGTTAGGTTCCGACAGTGACTGGAGAGGAATCCCAGGGGCCCCTCACAACTCTCATGGACACTGTTCTTTCCTGAGGCCACACGAGTCGGTCCCTGTGGTCCCCGTCGTAACTCAAGAGGGACCTGCCGCAACTCGAGAAAAACCAGGAGGTTCTCCCCTGCAGGCGAGATGAGGCTCTTTTCTGTTGTGGCATTTCAAGGGAAATCACGTCTTCCCTCTTGAACCTCGCAAGGATCCTTCCCACCCTTGTGGCAACTCAAGAAGTTCCCCGACATACCGATCTCTACGCGGGAGGAACACTGAGGTTCACGGCACAACTCAAGAGGAGCCCCATTTCCCCCTCATGAGCTGCAGATTAGGGTTCCTTTCCCTGCATCTTCTGGAATGGATTCCCTCCATTCCCGTCACTTCTCAAGAGGTGGCGCTCTCAACAGGAAAGCCGAGATCTCCAGGGGTCGTGCCAACATACTAAAAGTCCCCCAGATGTCTCAGTCCACTCCAGATGAACCTGATTTCCCTGCACTACCTCGAGTGTCACCCGTGTATCGCCTCACACCACTGTGGCTTGTGCCACGGCCCTGTGGTATCACGATGGAAAGACAGAGATGCCTGTGTCAACTCGATGGGAAGACTGACACTGCTGCTACAGGTCGTGAGGAAAGAATATGTGCATGTAACCACAGGAGACGAGGCCTGACTCCACTGGGAAGACTCCAGAGGAACCCCAAGATCCATGCCAGCACTGGAGAGGAAACCTCAGGTTCCAGCTTTGACTCCAGACGGGGACTTAGGACCCGTCACAGACTGGAGAGGAATCCGAAGGGGCCCCTCTCAACTCGCATGGAGACTGGCCTTTTCTGAGGCCACACGAGCGGATCCCTGAGGTCCCCATCGTAATTCGAGAGGGACCTGCCCCAACTCGAGAAAAACCAGGAGGTTCTCCCCTCCAGGTGAGATGAAGCCCTTTTCTGCTGCGGCATCCTGAGAGAAATCACGCCTTCCCTTCTGAACTTCAAAGAGTCATTCACACCCATCCTGCAACTCAAGAATTTTTCCGACATACCCGTCTCCACTCGAGAGGAATAGTGAGGGTCCCACCACAACTCAAGAGGAGCCACATTTCCCCCTCGTGATCTCTAGATGAGGGTTCCTTTCCCTGCTTCGTTGAGAAAGGATTCCCGCCGTTCCCATCACATCTCAAGAGGTAGCACTCTCAACAGGAAAGCCGAGATCTCCAGGGGTCTTGACAACATACTAAAGTCCCCCAGATGCCTCAGTCCACTCCAGATGAACCTGATTTCCCTGCACTACCTCGAGTGTCACCCGTGTATCGCCTCACACAATGGTGTTCATGCTACAGCCCTGTGGCATCTCAAGGGAAAGCCAGAGATCCCTGTGTCAACTCGACGGGAAGACTGACACTGCTGCTACAGCTCAGGAAGATAGCGGACGTGCACATAACCACAGGAGACGAGTCCTGAGTCCCCTGGAGAGACTCCAGAGGAACCCCAAGATCCATGCCAGCACTGGAGAGGAAACCTCAAATTCCAGCTTAGGCTGCAGACTGGGGCTTAGGACCCAGCATCGACTAAAGAGGAATTCCAAGGGACCCCTCACAACTCGCATGGAGACTGGAGTTTCCTGAGGCCTCACGAGCGGGTCCCTGAGGGCCCATCGTAACTTGAGAGGAACCTGGTACAACTCGAGAAAAACCAGGAGGTTCTCCCCTGAAGGCTAGATGAGGCCCTCTTCTGCAGTGGTGTCTTGAGAGAAATCACACCTTCCCTCTTGAAACTCACAAGGGTCTTTCTCACCCTTGCTGCAACTCAAAAATTTCCCTGACTTACCCGTCTCCATGCGGGAAGAAAACCAAGGGTCCCCGCACAACTCAGGAGGAGCCCCATTTTCCCCTCGTGAGCTTGAGATGAGGGTTCCTTTCTCTGCTTTTTCGGGAAAGGATTCCCGCCGTTCCCGTCGCATCTCAAGAGGTGGTGCTATCAACAGGAAAGTCGAGATCTCCAAGGGTCGTGCCAACATACTAAAATCTCCCAGATGTCTCAGTCCACTCCAGATGAACCTGATTTCCCTGCATTACCTCGAGTGTCACCCGCGTATCACCTTACACCACGGTGGCTCATGCCACAGCCCTGTGGCATCTCGATGGAAGGACAGAGATCCATGTGTCAGCTCAACGGGATGCCTGACACTGTGGCTACAGCTCGGGAGGAAAGTTGACGTGCATGTAACCACAGGAGATGAGGCCTGACTCTCCTGGGGAGACTCCAGAGGAACCCGAAGATCCATGCCAGCACTGGAGAGGAAACTGCAGGCTCCAGCTTCAACTGCAGATGGGGACTTAGGACCCGGCGCCTTCTGGAGAGGAATCCTGAGGGGCCCCTCCCAACTCGCATGGAGACTGGTCTTTCCTGAGGCCACGCGAGTGGGTCCCTGAGGTCCCCGTCGTAACTCGAGAGGAACCTGCCGCAACTCGAAAAAAAAACAGAAGATTCTCCCCTGCAGGCGAGTTGAGGCCCTTTTCTGCTGTGGCATTACGAGGGCAATCACGACTTCCCACTTGAACCTCGCAAGCGTCCTTCCCACCCTTGCTGCAACTCAAGAAGTTCCCCCACATAACCCTCCCCACGCGGGAGGAACACCGAGTGTCCTGGCACAAACCAGGAGGAGCCCCGATTCCCTCTCGTGAGCTCAAGATGAGGGTCTTTTTCCCTGCTTCGTCGGGAAAGGATTGCCGCTGATCTGATCGCATCTCATGATGTGGCGTTTTCAACAGGAAAGCCGAGATCTCCAGGGTTCCTGCCAACATACTAAAAGTCCCCCAGATGTCTCAGTCCACTCCAGATGAACCTGATTTCCCTGCATTACCTCGAGTGTCACCCGCGTATCACCTTACACCACGGTGGCTCATGCCACAGCCCTGTGGCATCTCGATGGAAGGACAGAGATCCATGTGTCAGCTCAACGGGATCCCTGACACTGTGGCTACAGCTCGGGAGGAAAGTTGACGTGCATGTAACCACAGGAGATGAGGCCTGACTCTCCTGGGGAGACTCCAGAGGAACCCGAAGATCCATGCCAGCACTGGAGAGGAAACTGCAGGCTCCAGCTTCAACTGCAGATGGGGACTTAGGACCCGGCGCCTTCTGGAGAGGAATCCTGAGGGGCCCCTCCCAACTCGCATGGAGACTGGTCTTTCCTGAGGCCACACGAGTGGGTCCCTGAGGTCCCCGTCGTAACTCGAGAGAATCCTGCCTCAATTCGAGAAAAACTAGGATATTCTCCCCTCCAGGCCAGATGAGGCCAGTTTCTGCTGCGGCATCCTGAGAGAAATCACGCCTTCCCTCCTGAACCTCAAAGGGTCCTTCACACCCTTGCTGCAACTCAAGAAGTTCCCCGACATACGCTTTGACACGTGGGAGGAAACCCAAGGGTCCGGCAAAACTCTGGAGGAGCCCTGTTTCCCCACCGTGAGCTCGAGATGAGGGTGCCGTTCCCTGCTTCGTCGGGAAAGGTCTCCCGCCATTACCGTCGCATCTCAAGAGGTGGCACTCACAACAGGAAAGCCGAGATCTCCAGGGGTCGTGCCAACATACTAAAAGTCCCCCAGATGTCTCAGTCCACTCCAGATGAACCTGATTTCCCTGCATTACCTCGAGTGTCACCCGCGTATCACCTTACACCACAGTGGCTCATGCCACAGCCCTGTGGCATCTCGATGGAAGGACAGAGATCCATGTGTCAGCTCAACGGGATCCCTGACACTGTGGCTACAGCTCGGGAGGAAAGTTGACGTGCATGTAACCACAGGAGATGAGGCCTGACTCTCCTGGGGAGACTCCAGAGGAACCCGAAGATCCATGCCAGCACTGGAGAGGAAACTGCAGGCTCCAGCTTCAACTGCAGATGGGGACTTAGGACCCGGCGCCTTCTGGAGAGGAATCCTGAGGGGCCCCTCCCAACTCGCATGGAGACTGGTCTTTCCTGAGGCCACACCAGCGGGTCCCTGAGGTCCCCGTCGTAACTCGAGAGAATCCTGCCTCAATTCGAGAAAAACTAGGATATTCTCCCCTCCAGGCCAGATGAGGCCAGTTTCTGCTGCGGCATCCTGAGAGAAATCACGCCTTCCCTCCTGAACCTCAAAGGGTCCTTCACACCCTTGCTGCAACTCAAGAAGTTCCCCGACATATCCGTCTGCACTCGAGAGGAACACTGAGGGTCCCACCATAACTCAAGAGAAGCCCCCTTTCCCCCTCCTCCTCTCGAGATGAGGGTTCATTTTCCTGCTTCGTGTGGAAAGGATTCTGGCGTTCCTGTCACATCTCAAGAGGTGGTGCTCTCAACAGGAAAGTCAAGATCTCCAGGGCTGGTGCCAACATACTAAATGTCCCCCAGATGTCTCAGTCCACACCAGATGAACCTGATTTCCCTGCACTACCTACACTGCCACCCGCGAATCGCCTCACACCACGGTGGCTTGTGCCAGAGCCCTGTGGCATCTCGAGGGAAAGACAGAGTTCCCTGTGTCAACTCGACAGGAAACCTGACACTGCTGCTACAGCTCGGGAGGAAAGCTGACGTGCATGTAACCACAGGAGACGAGGCCTGATTCCCCTGGGGAAACTCCAGAGGAACCCCAGATCCATACCAGCACTGGAGGGGAAACCTCAGGCTCCATCTTCAGTTCCAGATGGGGACTTAGGACTCAGCACCAACTGGAGAGGAATCCCAAGGGGCCCCTCTCAACTCGCATGGAAACTGGCCTTTCCTGAGGCCAAACGAGTGGGTCCCTGAGGTCCCCAATGTAACTCGAGAGGATCCTGCCGCAACTCAAGAAAAACTAGGAGATTCTCCCCTCCAGGCCAGTTGAGGCCGTTTTCTGCTGCGGCATCCCGAGAGAAATCACGCCTTCCCTCCTGAACCTCAAAGGGTCCTTCACACCCTTGCTGCAACTCAAGAAGTTCCCCGACATACCTGTCTCCACGTGGGAAGAACACCGAGGGTCCCGGCACAACTCAGGAGGAGCCCCGTGTCCCCCTCTTGAGCTCGAGATGAGGGTCCCTTTCCCTGCTTTGTCAGGAAAGGATTCCTGGCATTCCCGACGCATCTCAGGAGGAGGTGCTCTCAACAAGACAGTCAATTAGAACTCCAGGGATCGTGCCACCATTCCAAAAGACCCACAGCTGTCTCAGTCCACTCCAGATGAACATGATTTCCCTGCACTGCCTCAAAGATCACCGTGAGCATCAAATCACACCACGGTGGCACGTGCGAGAGCCCTGTGGTACCTCGAGGGAAAGCCACAGATCCCTGTGTTAACTCCTCGGGAAGACTGACACTGCTGCTACAGCTCGAGAGGAAAACGGTCGTGTATATCTCCACTCGAGAAGAGTCCTGACTCTCCTGTGGAGACTCCAGAGGAACCCCAAGATCCATGTCAGCACTGGAGAAGAAACCTAAGGTTCTGGCCACAGTTCCAGATGAGGACTTAGGACCCGACACTGATTGAAGAGGAATCCCGAGGGGCCCCTGGCAACTCACAAGGAGACTGGTCTTTCCTGAGGCCACAAGAGCGGGTCCCTGAGGTCCCCATCGTAACTCGAGAGGGACCTGCTGCAACTCGAGAAAAACCAGGAGGTTCTCCCCTACAGGCGAGAAGAGGCACTTTTCTGCTGCAGCATCTCGAGGGAAATCACGCCTTCCCTCTTGATCCTCGCATGGGTCCTTCCCAACCTTGCTGCAACACAAGAAGTTCCTTGACACACGCGTCTCCAGGCGGGAGGAACACCGAGGGTCCCGGCACAACTCAAGAGGAGTACCATTTCCCCTTCATGAGCTCGAGATGAGGGTCCCTTTCCCTGCTTAGTCGAGAAAGGATTCCAGCCGTTCCCGTCACATCTCAAGAGGTGGCGCTCTCATCAGGAAAGCCGAGATCCCCAGGGGTCGTGTCAACATACTAAAAGTCCCCCAGATGTCTCAGTTCACTCTAGATGAACCTGATTTCTCTGAACTACCTCTTGTGTCACCTGCGTATCGCCTCATTCCATGGTGGCTCGTGCCACAGCCCTGTGTCCTCTCGAGGGAAAGACAGAGATCCCTGTGTCAAGTCGACGGGAAGCCTGACGCTGCTGCTACAGCTCGGGAGGAAAGCGGACGTGCATGTAACCATAGGAGACGAGGCCTGACTCCCCTGGGGAGACTCCAGAGGAACCCCAAGATCCATGCCAGCACTGGAGAGGAAACCTCAAGTTCTAGCTTCGGCTCCAGACAAGGACTTAGAACTCGGCAACAACTGGAGAGGAATCCCAAGGGGCCCCTCTCAACTCTCATGAAGACTGGCCTTTCCTGAGGCCACAAGAGCGGGTCCCTGGAGACCCCATCGTAACTCGAGAAGAACCTGCCACAACTCGAGAAAAACCAGGAGGTTCTCCCCTCTAGGCAAGATGAGGACGTTTTCTGCTGCGGCATCCCGTGAGAAATCACGCCTTCCCTCCTGAAACACAAAGGGTCCTTCACACCCTTGCTGCAACTCAAGAAGTTACCGACATACCTGTCTCCACTCGAGAGGAACACTGAGGGTCCCACCACAACTCAAGAGGATCCCCTTTTCCCCCTCCTCTGCTCGAGATGAGGGTTCCTTTCCCTGCTTCATCTGTAAAGAATTCTGGCCTTCCCGTCGCACTGCAAGAGGACATGCTCTCAACAGGAAAGCCGAGAGGAACTCCAGGGTTCTTGACACCATTGCAAAAGACCCCCAAATGTCTCCGTCACTCCAGATGAACCTGATTTCCCTGCACTGCCTTGAAGGTCACCCCGAGCATCGAATCACACCTCGGTGGCACGTGCGACAGCCCTGTGGCACCTCGAGGGAAATCCACAGATCCCTGTGTCAACTCTTTAGGAAGCCTGACACTGCTGCTACAGNCCCCGAGCATCGAATCACACCTCGGTGGCACGTGCGACAGCCCTGTGGCACCTCGAGGGAAATCCACAGATCCCTGTGTCAACTCTTTAGGAAGCCTGACACTGCTGCTACAGCTCGGGTGGAAAACGGACGTGTATGTCTCCACTCGAGAAGAGACCTGACTCCTGTGGAGATTCCAGAGAAACCCCAAGATCCATGTCAGCACTGGAGAGGAAACCTCAGGTTCTGGACACAGTTCCAGATGAGCATTTAGGACCCGATACTGACTGGGGAGGAATCCTGAGGGGCCCCTCTCAACTCACATGGAGACTGGGCTTTCCTGAGGCCACACGAGCGGGTTCCTGAGGTCCCCGTCGTAACTCGAGAGGGACTTGCCACAACTCGAGAAAAACCAGGAGGTTCTCCCTTCCAGGCGAGTCGAGGCCCTTTTCTGCTGCGGCGTCTCGAGGGAAATCACCCCTTCCATCTGAACCTCGCAAGGGTCCTTCCCAACCTTGCTGCAACTCAAGAAGTTCCCCGACATACCCGTCTCCACATGGGAGGAACACCGAGGATCCCGGCACAACTCAAGAGGAGACCCGTTTCCCCCTCGTGAGCTTGAGATGAGGGTTCCTTTCCGTGCTTCATCGGAAAAGGATTCCCGCCATTCCCGTCACATCTCAAGAGGTGGTGCTCTCATCAGGAAAGCCAAGAAATCCAGGGGTCTTGCAAACATACTGAAAGTCCCTCAGATGTCTCAGTCCACACCAGATGAAACGGATTTCCCTGCACTTCCTCAAGTGTCACCCGTGTATCGCCTCACACCATGGTGGCTCTTGCTACAGCCCTGTGGCATCTCGAGGGATAGAGAGAGATCCATGTGTCAACTCGACGAGAAGACTGACACTGATGTTACAGATCAGGAGGAAAGCGGATGTGCCTGTAACCACAGGAGACGAGGCCTGACTCCCCTGGGGAGACTCCAGAGGAACCCCAGGATCCATGTCAGCACTGGAGAGGAATCCTCCGGCACCAGCTTCGGCTCCAGATGGGGACTTAGGACAGGCACCGACTGGAGAGGAATCCTGAGGGACCGCACTCATCTCTATTGGAGACTGGCCTTTCCTGAGGCCACACGAGCATGTCCCTGAAGTCCCCATTGTAACTCGAGAGGAACCTGCCGCAACTCGAGAAAAACCAGGAGGTTCTCCCCTCCAGGCGACATGAGGCCCTTTTCTGCTGCAGCATCCTGAGAGAAATCACGCCTTCCCTCCTGAACCTCAAAGGGTCCTTCACACCCTTGCTGCAACTCNGAGAAAAACCAGGAGGTTCTCCCCTCCAGGCGACATGAGGCCCTTTTCTGCTGCAGCATCCTGAGAGAAATCACGCCTTCCCTCCTGAACCTCAAAGGGTCCTTCACACCCTTGCTGCAACTCAAGAAGTTACTGACATACTCGTCTCCACTCGAGAGGAACACTGAGGGTCCCACGACAACTCAAGAGGAACCCCCATTCCCCCTCCTCCACTCGAGATGAGGGTTCATTTCCCTGCTTCGTCAGGAAAGGATTCTGGCATTCCTGTTGCACAGCAAGAGGACATGCTCTCAACAGGAATGTTGAAAGGAAGTCCAGGGGTCGTGACACCATTTCAAAAGACGGCCAAATGTCTCAGTCCACTCCAGATGAACCTGATTTCCCTGCCCTGCCTCGAAGGTCACCCCAAGCATCGAATCACACCACAGTGGCACGTGTGTCAGTCCTGTGGCACCTCGAGGGAAAGCCACAGATCCCTGTGTCAACTTGTCAGAAATCCTGACATTGCTGCTACACCTCGGGAGGAAAACGGACATGTATGTCTCCACTCGAGAAGAGTCCTGACTCTCCTGTGGAGACTCCAGACGAACCCCACGATCCATGTCAGCACTGGAGAGGAAACCTCAGGTTCTGGCCGCAGTTCCAGACGAGGACTTAGGACCCGACACTGACTGGAGAGGTATCCCGAGAGGCCACTTGCAACTCGCATGGAGATTGGTCTTTCCTGAGGCCACATGAGTGGGTCCCTGAGGTCCCCAGTGTAACTCGAGGTGGACCTGCCGCAAGTCAAGAAAAACCAGGAGGTTCTCCCCTGCAGGTGAGATGAGGCCATTTTCTGCTGNGCCACATGAGTGGGTCCCTGAGGTCCCCAGTGTAACTCGAGGTGGACCTGCCGCAAGTCAAGAAAAACCAGGAGGTTCTCCCCTGCAGGTGAGATGAGGCCATTTTCTGCTGTGGAATCCCGAGAGAAATCACGCCTTATCTCCTGAACCTCAAAGGGTCCTTCCCACCCTTGCTGCAACTCAAGAAGTTCCCAGATGTATCAGTCCCCACCCGAGAGGAACCCCGAGGGTCCCAGCACAACTCAGGAGGGGCCCCGTTTCCCCCTCGTGAGCTCAAGATGAGAGTCCCTTTCCCTGCTTCATCGGGAAAGGATTCCCGGCGTTCCTGTCGCATCTCAAGAGGTGGCACTCTCATCAGGAAAGCCGAGATCTCCAGGGGTAGTGCCAACATACTAAAAGTCCCCCAGATGTCTCAGTCCACTCCAGAGGAACCTGATTTCCCTGCACTACCTAGAGTGTCACCCGCCTATCGCCTAACGCCATGGTGGCTCTTGCCACAGCCCTGTGGCATCTCGAGGGAAAGACAGAAATCCCTGGGTCAACTTGACGGGAAGGCTGACACTGCTGCTACAACTCGGGAGGAAAGTGGACGTGCATGTAACCACAGGAGACGAGGCCTGACTCCCCTGGGGAGACTCCAGAGGAACCCCAAGATCCATGCCAGCATTGGAGAGGAAACCTCAGATTCCAGCTTTGGCTCCAGATGGGGACTTCGGACCTGGCACCAACTGGAGAGGAATCACAAGGGGCCCCTCTCAACTCGCACGGAGACTGGCCTTTCCTGAGGCCACTTGGCCAGGTCCCTGAGTTCCACGTCATAACTTGAGAGGGACCTGATCCAACTCGAGAAAAAACAGGAGGTTCTCCCATCCAGGCGAGATGAGGCCATTTTCTGCTGCGGCATCCTGAGAAAAATCACGCCTTCCCTCCTGAACCTCAAAGGCTCCTTCACACCCTTGCTGCAAGTCAAGAAATTCCCCGACATACCCGTCTCCACTTGAGAGGAACACTGAGGGTCCCACCACAAGTCAAGAGGGGCCCCCTTTCCCCCTTCTCTGTTCCAGATGAGGGTTCCTTTCCCTGTTTGGACGGGAAAGGATTCTGGCTTTCCCGTCGCACAGCAAGAGGACGTGCTCTCAATAGGAATGTCGAGCAAAACTCCAGGGGTCGTGCCACCATTCCAAAAGACCCCCAAATGTCTCACTACACTTCAGATGAACCTGATTTCCCTGCCCTGCCTCGAAGGTCACCTCGAGTATCGAATCACACCACAGTGGCATGTGCGACAGCCCTGTGGCACCTCAAGGGAAAGCCACAGATCCCTGTGTCAATTCGTCGGGAAGCTAGACACTGCTGCTACAGCTAGGGAGGAAAACGAACGTGAATGACTCCACTCGAGAAAAGTCCTGACTCTCCTGTGGAGACTCCAGAGGAACCCCAAGATCCATGNATTCGTCGGGAAGCTAGACACTGCTGCTACAGCTAGGGAGGAAAACGAACGTGAATGACTCCACTCGAGAAAAGTCCTGACTCTCCTGTGGAGACTCCAGAGGAACCCCAAGATCCATGTCAGCACTGGAGAGGAAACTTCAGGTTCTGGCTGCAGTTCTAGATGAGGACCTAGGACCCAACATTGACTGGAGAGGAATCATGAGGGGCCCCTCGCACCTCGCATGGAGACTGGTCTTTCCTGAGGCCAAGCCAGCGGGTCCCTGAGGTACCCATCATGACTAGAGAGGGACCTGCCGCAACTCGACAAAAACCAGGAGGTTCTCGCCTGCAGGCGAGATGAGGCCCTTTTCTCCTGCGGCGTCTCATGGGAAATTACGCTTTCCCTCTTGAAACTCGCAAGGGTCCTTCCCACCCTTGCTGCAACTCAAGAAGTTTCCCCGACATACCCGTCCCCATGCGGGAGGAACAGCGAGGGTCCCGGCACAACTCAGGAGGAGCCCTGTTTCCCCATCATGAGCTCGAGATGAGGGTCCCTTTCCTTGCTTCGTCAGGAAAGGATTCCTGCCGTTCCTGTCGCATCTCAAGAGGTGG
>SJYH01008866.1:3405-20079 GCA_006408735.1 Sylvicapra grimmia | reverse complement strand
CCTAGGAGGCAAGCTGAGGCACCTAGAAGCTTGCACCTTTACCCTCATTCCTGTCCTGGAAGGTGCAGGTGTGGAGCCATCCAAGGTCCAGCTGCAAGCTGATCTTTTCCTTTTGGGACAACTACTTTGGGGACACGGTGATCATTAAGAAATATTACCTTGACATCACTGGTAAAACGAGGCTCCAGGGAGGTGTAGGGGATTCATGATCCACCTGCGGAATCTGCCCCTGTGTTTCCTGTCTTTCTGCAGAGTATAGGTCTCGTTATTGCACTCCACTCCACTGGTTCTTGGACTTTGAATGAGGAGCACCCAACTGCAGGTTGGACATTGGGAGCCTTANAGTGTAGGTGTGTAAGGGGATTCATGATCCACCTGCGGAATCTGCCCCTGTGTTTCCTGTCTTTCTGCAGGGTATAGGTCACGTTATTCCACTTCACTCCACTCCACTGGTTCTTGGACTTTGAATGAGGACCACCCAGCTGCAGGCTGGACATCGGGAGCCTTAATTTTCTCAACTGGTTGTCAGGCCACAACTGCCCAGAATGGAACAGGATTGCTGAGGTGGAGTTGCTTTGGGCCTGGATACAGTTGATGATTGATGCTGGAGTTCTTGGATGCTCATGAGAGGGTTCGGGGCCTGGTCAGCCCCGGGCTGACCTTGCTTGTGTTGCCAGCAGATCATTGGTGAAGACATGTGGGACAATCTTGTGAAGTATTACGCTAGGAAGGAAGGTACTGCCATGAGCGGTAACTTACAGAGACACATGTGGTGAGGGTGTCTGGAGGTGGGGCCTGAAGGGACAGCGTGTAGTGGCCAGGACACTGTCCTTTCCCAAACGGGGATGCTCAGTCTCATGCAAGCTGCCTGCAGAGCCAGATTTTGGGTCATGCATGTAGCACATGACCTATTGAGACTGGGGGCTTGGGGATTCAGTGTGTCCGTGAGTGAAGCAAGTCTCCCTAAATTTAGCTGTGCTTGCAGTGCGAGAATCCTAGGTGATACTACTAGAAACAGGATGAATTAAATATCTTTGTCAGAATTTTCCTTCCATGGGTCTTGCCATTCCCCAGCCTAGTGTTACTCAATGAGTTTAAGATTGCCTGTGCTTTATACTACTGCCCCTTACCCTGGGAAGGCCTATCATTGAAAGAGTGTCCTGACCAGTGTCCCAGTGGATCTGTGTGCTGACTTTGGGATCTTCTGTGAGTTTCCACCTCCACAAGTCGGCATCTCACCACGACCACACATGCTGCGCTGGAAGCGGCTTCAGCTGCCTTCAGAAAATACGGAAATGCTCAGGGAGGAGGTGGACAGGGAGCTCCAAGGGCAGCACATGACTGACGCCATCTCCAACATTGCTGGACACAGTGTCTGCAGCTCCTGAAACACCTGTGTTCCCTGTTTATGTTTGTGTCTCTGTATCGAGCCTGTAAGTGTATACACGTGTGTGCTTGTGTCACCTGTGTTTACATGTGTATGTGTGTGTTTGTCTGATCCAGGGAAAAGGCAGAGATGAAGGCAACAAGAGAGGAGGTGCCAAGCAACCAGAAGAGGAGGCCCAAGGCGTCCCAAGTCTGAGGGTGGTTGGTCACCATATCTCCGCAGTGACCCTGTCCAGGATGGGATTGAGGAAAGGATGGCCAGTAATAACACAGGACCTTGGCTCCAGAAATTTACAATGAGACGAAATACAAAAACACACTCACCATTTCTACCGTCTTGTAGTATGTGTTTGGACCAGGAAGAGCGGGTGCATGGTCTGTGGATTAACCCAGGGCAAATCAGGTGATGTGGGGCTTTAAAACCACCGCCTGTGGAGCCCACAGACTGTGCGGACATGAGCTGGCATTTGAAAAAGCTGGATGTGGATACAGAGGACCTGGGATAGTTGAGGAGGCTAAGGTCTTGCTGAGAAGGACAGAAACCCAAAAGAGAAAGAGGCACCAATTGCCTGCTGCACTGGAGACTTGTTCCACACACATGAGAAGGGGACCCGGGAAGCTCCTGAGCCAGTGCTGCCCAGGATTAGCCCATCAGCCAGCATTCTCTCTCCATGAGGGTGGCACACACTGGCTCAATGCAACACAAAATGCGAGACATGCTAAGGTAGGTTGTCCGTACAAAACCACAGGCACCTTAGGAGAGACAAGGTGTGAGTGTGGCGTGCCTCCAGGGTCTTCCAGTCTCCCTGGTGGGGCAGAAAGGTGAAGAAAGTGCAGATGTTGTTGTACGTGTGCTCCTCTGCTGGGGTGTGCCTATGAGGGTGGGAATAGGGAGGAAGCAAGGATGGTGGGCTTATTGCATGTCCCAAGGGACCTCANCGTTTGTGTCTCTGTATCGAGCCTGTAAGTGTATGCACGTGTGTGCTTGTGTCACCTGTGTTTACATGTGTATGTGTGTGTTTGTCTGATCCAGGGAAAAAGCAGAGATGAAGGCAACAAGAGAGGAGATGCCAAGCAACCAGAAGAGGAGGCCCAAGGCGTCAGTGGGTGGTTGGTCACCAAGTCTGAGGGTGGTTGGTCACTATATCTCCGCAGTGACCCTGTCCAGGATGGGATTGAGGAAAGGATGGCCAGTAATAACACAGGACCTTGGCTCCAGAAATCTACAATGAGACGAAATACAAAAACACACTCACCATTTCTACTGTCTTGTAGTATGTGTTTGGACCAGGAAGAGCGGGTGCATGGTCTGTGGATTAACCCAGGGCAAGTCAGGTGGTGTGGGGCTTTAAAACCACCGCCTGTGGAGCCCACAGACTGTGCGGACATGAGCCAGCATTTGAAAAAGCTGGATGTGGATACAGAGGACCTGGGATAGTTGAGGAGGCTAAGGTCTTGCTGAGAAGGACAGAAACCCGAAAGAGAAAGAGGCACAGATTGCCTGCTGCACTGGAGACTTGTTCCACACACATGAGAAGGAGACCCGGGAAGGTCCTGGGCCAGTGCTGCCCAGGACTAACCCCTCAGCCAGCACTCTCTCTCCATGAGGGTGGCACACACTGGCTCAATGCAACACAAAATGCGAGACATGCTAAGGTAGTTGTCCGTGCAAAACCACAGGCATCTTAGGAGAGACAAGGTGTGAGTGTAACATGCCTCCAGGGTCTCCCAGTCTCCCTGGCAGTGCAGAAAGGTGAAGAAAGTGCAGGTGTTGTTGTACGTGTGTGCTCCTCTGCTGGGGTGTGCCTATGAGGGCGGGAATAGGGAGGAAGCAAGAATGGTGGGCTTATTGCATGTCCCAAGGGACCTCAGGAGAGTGGGAAACAAGGAAGACCCTGGGGGCAGTTTGGGGCCTGCTGGTTTTCAGGGTCTACGGAAAGTCCTGCCAAAGATATCCCATGGCTCATGCTGAAAGCCCTGACGTAAATTCCTTCTTTCTTCTGGGTCTTACCCCTGACTTTTGGGACCTGAGGGGCTCAGATGTGTGTCGGCACCTGAGAGAGGATTCTGAAAGTCTTGCTGGAGCAGGCTGTCTGATTTTTTCATAGGGGATTTGCACCAGGTGAAACTCAGAGGGAAGCTGTGTCCCAGGTGACCGTCTTCAATATCCCTGCGCCCAACCAAGTTCTGGCTTCCTAGGCACGTGGGCTGTGTAGGTAAGCAGGGATGCCTGATTGTAAGGAGTCCTACCTGGGCCTACAGAGACCA
The DNA here is from genome assembly GCA_006408735.1 of Sylvicapra grimmia. Classification (NCBI taxonomy): domain Eukaryota; kingdom Metazoa; phylum Chordata; class Mammalia; order Artiodactyla; family Bovidae; genus Sylvicapra; species Sylvicapra grimmia. The sequence continues at coordinate 16,425 of SJYH01008866.1, read as the reverse complement.
ACTGAAAGGGAGTATTCACATTTAGCAAATCAGTGAGGGTGGGTGGAATCAAGGTCTCTTGTTGTTTTTGAGGTAGAAAAGCTGCTTTCTGCCCAAGGGAGGCATGAGCTGTGGACCCAGTAATGGCAGGTTTCCCAGGTCATCATCTGTTTGGGGATTCCATGGGTCAGGGTAGTAATAAACAGAAGGGACTACGTGTGGAAATGCGACCTTATCTTTATGACCTCAGGTTGCACGCCTTGTATAAGAAGAGACTCTCTATCTATGTGCACCTTCCTCACAACATTGTTATTATTTATTTATTTATTTTAAAGCTTTATAACTTTTAATTGAAATACACATATAGAAAAATACATAAATCATGAGTATACAGTTCAATGGATACTCACAAACTAAACACATCCACGTAATTAGCATCCAAATCAAGAAACAGAACATCACTGGCAACCCTGAAAACTCTCCTGTGTCTCTCCCAATCACCACACTCCAAAGATAACTAGGATACGTGAATTTCAACACATAGATTAGTTTTATCTCTTTTGGACCTTTACATGAGCGGAATCATACTGTATACATCTTTGTGTCTAGCTTACTTTACTTAACATTATACTTAATGAGACTTATCTATGTTTTCCATGCAGCAATAGTTTGTTCATTCTTGGGCTATAGTTCAAAATCTTTCTTAAATCTAAATCTTGGCAAATTCATCTTCAAGAAGTAGTTGGAGGTGCCCAGTTGGAGTGTTTTCTCACGTTCAATTTTCACTTGACTTGCCATGTTTCAGTGAAGACAGTTTCTGCCTCTTTTTTGGAACACGATTTCACAAGCCCTGACATGTAGAAAGTGTTCCTGAGAGTCTGAATTTTCCTTCCCAAGAATCCTTTTTATATTATGTAATTAATCTTCCTGGCGCCACTATATTTTTCCAATGATAGAAGACTATTACTGTTCCTTCTTAGTCATCTTTTTGGCAGTAGTGCCTTTCTTCTTGCTTTTGTAGAACAACGTCTAAATGTCTTTCTACCTTCTGCCATGTGTCTTTCTACCTTCTGGGTCCAAACCCATTAGCAAAATTCCAAGGATCATGTCCAGCCAATGGACACACACTGGGTTGTACACAATCTTCATCTTAGGGAAGAATTTTTCTTTTATTTATTTGTTTTTTGTTTGTTTGTTTGTTTGTTTTACTTTACAATATTGTATTGGTTTTGCCAAACATACACATGAATCCTCACAACATGGGATCACACCCAGGCCTGTCACATTCTCTGGGGGCCCTTGAAGGCTCGGGCATCTCTTTGGCCTTTTCCTGCTAAAGGGAGATAGCACTTGGAAGCAGAGGTAGACAGGTGCANCCTTCAGAAAATATGGAAATGCTCAGGGAGGAGGTGGACAGGGAGCTCCAAGGGCAGGACATGGTGCCTACTGATGCCATCTCCAACATTTCTGGATACAGTGTCTTCAGCTCCTGAAACACCTGTGTTCCCTGTTTACATTTGGGTCTCTGTATCGAGCCTGTAAGTGTATACACGTGTGTGCTTATGTCGCCTGTGTTTATGTGTGTATGTATGTGTGTTTGTTGGTCCATGGATAAAGAAGAGATGAAGATAAAACAGAGAGGAGATGCCAAGCAACCAGAAGAAGAGGCACAAGGCGTCTCAAGTCTGAGGGTGGTTGGTTGCCATATCTCCGCAGTGACCCTGTCCAGGACAGGAATGAGGAAAGGATGGCCAGTAATAACACAGGACCTTGGCTCCAGAAATCTACAATGAGACGAAATACAAAAACACGCTCACCATTTCTACCATCTTGTAGTATGTGTTTGGACCAGGAAAAGCGGGTGCATGGCCTGTGGATTAACCCAGGGCCAATCAGGTGGTCTGGGGCTTTAAAACCACCGCCTCTGGAGCCCACAGTCTGTGCAGACATAAGCCAGCATTTTGAAAAGGTGGATGTGGATACAGAGGAGCTGGGATAGTTGAGGAGGCTAAGGTCTTGCTGAGAAGGACAGAAACCCGAAAGAGAAAGAGGCACAGATTGCCTGCTGCACTGGAGACTTGTTCCACACACATGAGAAGGAGACCCGGGAAGGTCCTGGGCCAGTGCTGCCCAGGATTGGCCCATCAGCCAGCACACTCTCTCCATGAGGGTGGCACACACTGGCTCGATGCAACACAAAATGTGAGACATGCTAAAGTAGGTTGTCCGTGCAAAACCACAGGCATCTTAGGAGAGACAAGGTGTGAGTGTGGCATGCCTCCAGGGTCTACCAGTCTCCCTGGCAGTGCAGAAAGGTGAAGAAAGTGCAGGTGTTGTTGTACGTGTGTGCTCCTCTGCTGGGGTGTGCCTATGAGGGTGGGGATAGGGCGGAAGCAAGGATGGTGGGCTTATTGCATGTCCCAAGGGACCTCAGAAGAGTGGGAAACAGGGAAGACCCTGGGGCAGTTTGGGGTCTGCTAGTTTTCAGGGTCTACGGGAAGTCCTGCCAAAGATACCCCATGGCTCATGCTGGAAGTCCTGACATAAATTCTTTCTTCTGGGTCTTACCCCTGACTTTTGGGGCCTGAGGGGCAAAGATGTGTGTCGGCACCTGATAGAGGATTCTGGCAGTCTTGCTGGAGCAGGCTGTCTGAGTTTTACATAGGGAAATTGCACCAGGTGAAACTCAGAGGGAAGCTGCATCCCAGGTGACCATTTTCAATATCCCTGTGCCCAACCAAGTTCTGGCTTCCTAGGCACGTGGGCTGTGTAGGTAAGCAGGGATGCCTGATTGTAAGGAGTCCTACCTGGGCCTAATGAGATCAACTGAAAGAGAGCATTCACATTTAGCAAATCAGTGTGGGTGGGTGGAACCAAGGCCTCTTGTTGTTGTTGTTGTTGTTGTTGTTGTTGAGATAGAAAAGCTGTTTTCTGCCTAAAGGAGGCATGAGCTGTGGGCCCAGTAACGACAGGTTTCCCAGGTCATCATCTGTTTGGGGATTCCGTGGGTCAGGGTAGTAGTAAACAGAAGGGACTACATGTGGAAATGCCACCTTATCTTTATGACCTCAGGTTGCACACCTTCTATAAGAAGAGACCCTCTATCTATGTGCACCTTCCTCACAACATTGCTCTTTATTTATTTTAAAGCTTTATAACTTTTTATTGAAATACACATATAGAAAAATACATAAATCATGAGTATACAGTTCAATGGATACTCACAAACTAAACACATCCACGTAATTAGCATCCAAATCAAGAAACAGAACATCACTGGCAACCCTGAAAACTCTCTTGTGTCTCTCCCAATCACCACACTCCGAAGATAACTAGGATACTTGAATTTCAACACATAGATTAGTTTTATCTCTTTTGGACCTTTACATGAACGGAATCATACTGTATGCATCTTTGTGTCTAGCTTACTTTACTTAACATTATACTTAATGAGACTTATCTATGTTTTCCATGCAGCAATAGCTTGTTCATTCTTGGGCTATAGTTCAAAATCTTTCTTAAATCTAAACCTTGGCAAATTCATCTTCAAGAAGCAGATTGGAGATGCCCAGCTGGAGTGTTTTCTCATGTTCAATTTTCACTTGACTTTCCATGTTTCAGTGAAGACTGTTTCTGCCTCTTTTTTGGAACACTATTTCACAAGTCTTGACATGTAGAAAATGTTCCTGAGAAGCTGAATTTTCCTTCCCAAGAATCCTTTTTATATTATGTAATTAATCTTCTTGGGACCGTTATGTTTTTCCAATGATAGAAGACTATTATTGTTCCCTCTTAGTCATCTTTTTGGCAGTAGTGCCTTTCTTCTTGCTTTTGTAGAACAANTGTGCACCTTCCTCACAACATTGTTATTTATTTATTTTAAAGCTTTATAACTTTTTAATGAAAGACACATATAGAAAAATACATAAATCATGAGTATACAGTTCAATGGATACTCACAAACTAAACACATCCACGTAATTAGCATCCAAATCAAGAAACAGAACATCACTGGCAACCCTGAAAACTCTCTTGTGTCTCTCCCAATCACCACACTCCAAAGATAACTAAGATACTTGAATTTCAACACATAGATTAGTTTTATCTCTTTTGGACCTTTACATGAATGGAATCATACTGTATGAATCTTTGTGTCTAGCTTACTTTACTTAACATTATACTTAATGAGACTTATCTATGTTTTCCGTGCAGCAATAGCTTGTTCATTCTTGGGCTATAGTTCAAAATCGTTCTTAAATCTAAATCTTGGCAAATTCATCTTCAAGAAGTAGATTGGAGATGCTCAGCTGGAGTGTTTTCTCATGTTCAATTTTCACTTGACTTTGCATGTTTCAGTGAAGACAGTTTCTGCCTCTTTTTTGGAACACTATTTCACAAGTCTTGACATGTAGAAAATGTTCCTGAGAAGCTGAATTTTCCTTGCCAAGAATCCTTTTTATATTATGTAATTAATCTTCTTGGGGCCATTATGTTTTTCCAATGATCGAAGACTATTATTGTTCCCTCTTAGTCATCTTTTTGGCAGTAATGCCTTTCTTCTTGCTTGTAGAACAACGTCTCAATGTCTTCCTACTTTCTGCCATCATTTTGAAGTTTAGGGTTCAAACCCATCAGCAAAATTCCAAGGACCATGTCCAGCCAAAGGACACACACTGGGTTGTACACAATCTTCATCTTAGGGAAGAATTTTTCTTTTATTTATTTTTTACTTTACAATATTGTATTGGTTTTGCCAGGCATAAACATGAATCCTCACAATATGGGATCACACCCAGGCCTGTCACAGTCTCTGGGGGCCCTTGGAGGCTTGGGCATCTCTTTGGCCTTTTCCTGATAAAGGGAGATAGCACTTGGAAGCAGAGGTAGACAGGTGCACATAGAAAGCTACACAGATGGAGAGAACAGGGGGCCTCACTCAGAATGGTGTGGGCCCTAAGGGGTGTTAGGCTAGCAAAAGGGACACAACATTGACCAGGAATGATCTAGATAGGTGCACACCAAGAAAACAGTTCTGCAAGTCAGCTGAGCCCAGACGTCCTTGTTTTCTGGTCCCCTGAAGGACTGCACAGGCAATGGATCAGACCAGCGTGACTGGTACTGTGAAGCTGTGCAAGGTGATGGGAGAATGCAGAACGCAGGTATGTGCCACTCAGCTGTCCNTCTGCAAGTCAGCTGAGCCCAGACGTCCTTGTTTTCTGGTCCCCTGAAGGACTGCACAGGCAATGGATCAGACCAGCGTGACTGGTACTGTGAAGCTGTGCAAAGTGATGGGAGAATGCAGAACGCAGGTATGTGCCACTCAGCTGTCCAGGGCAACCGTTTCCAACCTGCCTGATTCTCTGCAGATTGGTCCCTGTCAGGAGCAAATGTCAAAATTTTGTATCCTTTGAGGCTAAATCACAGAGTTAGAAGCGGAACTTGACATGATTGATGAGCACGTGAAAGAAAATAAACAGGACAAAGAAAGTTGGGTGGTTACCAAAACTTATATTCCTGGAGAAGAAAGCTTGTACTTCTGCATTTCTGCAAGTTTCCTGTCAGGGATGTTAGTGTGTACACATGCATGTGTGTGCATATGTGTGCACAAAATTGCCTGACAGTACTCTTGTGAATGTGAGGTGTCAGAACTGACCTAGCCAGGTGATGGAAGTTGGACAACGAAAATATTAAGGCCATAGGGAAAGGTACATACTCTGGCCATCAGAAGCACTGGAGCCAGGGAACGAATGCCTGTTATCTCACTTAGTGAGCAGTTTCCAAATGCAATCACAGTGGTGTACCCAGGATGCCTGACAGAAAGGAGAGGCAGGAAGAAAGTGCCTGGGGGCCACCAGTGAGAGTGCAGAGGATCCAACACACAGAACAGGCTGCAGTCCCAGACACAGAAGCCACAGTGGGTGACCCCACAGCCCCTAGGACATGCAGCTACAAAGGCCTTTCATCCTTCTAGAACGCTGGGCATTCTTTTCCTGACCTTGCCATGAGGATGAGCACCCCTTGCCATTTTTGTGAGGTTTCAGAATTGGACCAGCAAGACAGGATAGGCACTTGCTACCTGCATAGTCTTCCAGTCTGAAACATCACTTTATCCTCTTTGCAGAAAGCATTTATAGGGGGTCAGGACTATATGATGGATGGCTTAGATTGATCCTGCTGCTGCTCCCGGCCCCACAGGATTGGGTAACTGGGCAGGCTGGTACATGTTCTCACATGGAGAACAGAACCACTTGAAAGGGCCTCGATAGGACAAATGGGCAGACGTGCATGTCTCCCGCACCAGTGAGTCATGGAACTTAACAGGGAGTTGTCCTTAGCAACTCACTGGCAGGCATTTGAAGAAGGTTCAGGGAGCTTCCTCATGCCAGCAGAGCATCCCCCATTTCTCCCTCTGTGAAAAGTGGGGCCACGCCACCTCAGGCCTGTGCAGCATTCACGGCTGTCCAGTGAGGGAGGGAGGGTTACCTGACCCCTTCGGCAGTTCAGCAGTGTCTGCTCACTGTTGGCTTTCAAGTTTGAGAAAGCACTCTCCAAACCTGTGGACTTAAAAAGTCTGATCTCCCGTTGGTGCAACTCACTCAGGAGGAGAAAGGCTTGCCTTCGCGCCAAGTATAAGCTTCTCCTATGAGCGCTGGTGTCCATAGAGTGGCAAATGGCAACAGCAGCACTTAAAGAGATGGAGACCCACAGACACCAGCCCTAGTACACACAAGGAAGGATTGCCCAAAACAGTGCTATGCAAAGCAGAGATAAAGCTACAAAGAGAGAGCTCTGTACCCTAAGGTCCTGGTGTCCCTGAACAATGGAGATCAACATTGAAAATGGTGGGGTTTTGCCCTACTCCCCTAGCATCCAGCCAGCAACAGTCTCTCTGTCCCAGAGAGAAAAGTATCCAGCCACTTGGCACCCCTGCGTATTCTTAGGATACTCAGGGAGAGCTCCATTATTGAAGGTCCTGTGGGACACAGGAGTGTGCTGTTCGGATTGTGGATCAGGAATCCATGGTTGGAATTTCCAGATCCAGATCAATGACAGCGCCTGAGGTAGTGGCAGATGCAAAACCCGCTAGCTCTCTGGAGCAGAATCTGGCCACGTAGTGAAGCTGGATCCCAGGAACCATGGAAGATGCCATCGGCCTAAGGGCATGTCCATAGCATGCTGTCCACTACCCTCTCGGCCATTGGTCTAGATTTGGGTTAGCTGTCTGTGCATGGCTCACAGCCTAGGGTCCCACCTGTTTGGCTGATGTCCCAGGGCCCGTTCACCCTGTCTTGGGCTTCATCACCCCTTTCTATAGTCTCATGCCACCCCACACACACACCAGCCATAGCCTCCCAACCATGCCCTACACTTCCCACACCAAAAACGCTAGTGGGCCCCACAGGTTTACTGCAGCCTGGGTCACCATTGCTCACCACTTGCTGTGGTGCTATTATGTCCTGTCCCTTCACATCTGACCCAGGCTGCGGTCATGGCCAGAGCCAAGGTTAGCGTGAGAGGTGGTCAGAGGAATGCAGGAGCGTCCTGGGACCCCGGACCTTCTTAGTTGTGAGCCCGGGTGCTCAGGGGGATGGTGCCCTGCAGCCTGCCCTTGTGATGCTGTGTGTGGCTGGGACGTTGCAGTCACCAGTTGTCACACCAGACGAAGATGCCACCCTCTTCAGGGTGGAGGCAGGTGACGTGGATGGAGACGTGGCAGGGATTGGACGGGTGTTCCAGCTGCTTGCAGAGGACATCATTGAGGATGTGGAGGTTGTGGCAGATAAGGAGCAACAACATGGGTCCTCCCCGGAGCTGGAGGAGAAGACAGTGCAGGAGCAGTGCCAGGAAAGGCCTGGAGGCCCGAGTGAGCTTCCGGCACTAGAAGTGCTTCAGGCGCTGTCCACTCTGCAAATGGAACTGAGCTCGGAGCGTGAGAAAAGCTGCAGGACCTACGTTTGGTTCATGTGCAAGAGCCATGAGAGGAGGAAGCGTGACTTGGCTCAGAGGAGGACCATCATCCAGGGTATCCCTGGCCTTTGGGCCAAAGTGGTATCCTTTGTGCTGCTCCTTGGGGACCACTGCTCAGGAAGAGGCGGAGGCACAGAGGCAATGGCAGGAGAAGGGGTGGAGGTGAGGGCGCAGGATGGGTGCCAGTGGACCCTGAAGGAAGTGTGGTACTGGGCAATTGGCAGGCTCCCAAGGCACAGCTGAGTAGAGTCCGGGCAGGGCTACACCTGTAAGTGTCACAACCATGACTTTGTGTGTCTACTTCAGGCCTCCATCTGAGGAGGAACAGCCTCTAAGTCAGGAATAACCAGAGACAGTACACTAGAGCAGCCTTAGCAGACAGTTATTGTTGTAAAGGTGAATGATCCTGAAAATAACTGAGATATGGGAGTCACACACACACACACACACACACACATACACAACCCACACAACATATGTACACATACACTAACAAACACCAACCACTTTGCTTTCAGACATGGTTTGTCACAATGACTGTAAGTCCTACCATCTTAGCAGTGACATCCCACTACCCAGCATACAAAGGTCTGGAGTAGAGTAGCAATCAGAAACAGCCCCTGCTTGGAGAATGCAGGCCGTCTCAGATGCAGAACACCACGAGTAACACAGAGCCATGAGTATGTCTGATGGATGGCAGGACCTGAGGACATCAGTAGTGGCTTGGAAAGCGGAAGTGACCAGCATCCTTGATGATGCCTGTTCCAGTGTCCTTCTTCCACCCCAGACTAGGGCTGATGCTCCTGGCCCTTCTTGGCCCAGCATGTGGCATAAATGACTCCTTGACCTCAAGCAGATTATGAACCACCCTCAAGTTTCTGTCATGTTCAGTGACCAAGATAAACACTTTCTCGGCTACATGAGCGTCTTGAATTTTAGTGAGGGAGACTGAGGACAGGTGGGTATGGGACTTGGTGGGTTGTGTGAGGATCATATTATCCATGTTCCTATACTGTGAGAGTTTTGAGAGGCTTTGTGGAAGCTGTTAATACCTGTCTGGGAGGCAAGCTGAGGACCCTAGAAGCTTGCATCTTTTCCCTCCTCCTTATCCTAACAGGTCAGGTGCGAGGCATCCAGGGTCATGCAGCAAGCTGATCTTTTCCTTTCGGGACCACCCCAACTTCTTGAACACAGTGATCATTAAGGAGTATTACCTTGACACCAGGGACTTCCCTGGTGGCTCAGATGGTAAAGTGTCTGTCTACAATGCGGGAGACCCGGGTTCGATTCCTGGGTCAGGAAGATCCCCTGGAGAAGGAAATGGCAATCCACTCCAGTACTATTGCCTGGAAAATCCCATGGTAGAGGAGGCTGGTAGGATACAGTCCATGGGGTCGCAAAGAGTTCGATACGACTGAGCGACTTCACTTCACCTTGACATCACTGGCAAAACGTGGCTCTCGGGGTGATGAGTGTGGGTGTGCAAGCCTGTGGATGATCTACCTGCGGGATCCACACCCATCTCCCCTGTCTTTCTGTAGGATATAGGGGACATCGTTCCACTCCAGTCCTTTGGTTCTGGGACTTTGAACAGGTAGCACCAGCCTCAGGCTGGACACCAGACCCTTAAATTTCTTAACTGGTTGTCAGGCCACAACTGCCCAGAATCAAACTGGATTGCTGAGCTGGAGTTGCTTGGGTCCTGCATACAGTTGATGATTGTTGTAGGAGTTCTTGGCTGCTCTTGGGAGGGTTCGGGTCCTGCTCAGCCCAGGGCTGACCTTGCTCAGCCACAAGGTTTTGCCAGCAGATCATCAGTGAAGACACGTGGGATGATCCCCTGAAGGACTACCGCAGGAGGGAAAATTGTTCCAGAGATGTAACGGACAGAATCACATGTGGTGAAGGGGTCTGGAGGTGGGCCGTGAAGGGACAGCCATGTACTAGCCGAGACACTACTTTCCCAAATGCGGATGCTCAGTCTCATGCAAGCTGGCTGTGGAAACTGAATTTGGGCCATGCATGTAGCAGGTGGCCTGCTGAGACTGGGGTTCTTGGGGATTCAGTGTGTCCGTGAGTGAAACAAGTCTCCCTCAAATCAGTTGTGCTTGCAGAGTGAGAGTCCTAGGTGATACTACTAGAGGCAGGGTAAATTAAGTTTGTTTGTCAGAACCATCCTTCCATGGGTCCTGCCATCCCCCAGCCTCCTGTTGCTCACTGAGCTTGAGTGTAAAGGCTTTTCACTCCCACCCCTTACCCTGGGAAAGCCTGTCATTGCAAGGGCGTCCTCTCCCAGGTCCCAGTACACCTGTATGCTGACTTTGGGATCTTCTGTGAATTTTCCACATCCACCACTCGGTGGCTCACCACCTCCACACATGCTGCACTGGAAGCAGCTTCAGGCTACCTTGGGAAAATATGGAAGAGCTTGGGGAGGAGGCGGACAGGAAGCCATAAGGACAGGACATGGTGACTACTGACTCCATCTCCGACANCATCCTTCCATGGGTCCTGCCATCCCCCGGCCTCCTGTTGCTCACTGAGTTTGAGTGTAAAGGCTTTACACTCCCACCCCTTACCCTGGGAAGGCCTATCATTGCAAGGGCGTCCTCTCCCAGTTCCCAGTACACCTGTATGCTGACTTTGGGATCTTCTGTGAATTTCCACATCCACCACTCAGTGGCTCACCACCTCCATACATGCTGCACTGGAAGCAGCTTCAGGCTACCTTGGGAAAATATGGAAGAGCTTGGGGAGTAGGCGGACAGGAAGCCATAAGGACAGGACATGGTGACTACTGACTCCATCTTCGACACTGAGTGCCCAACCACCCTTAGACTGGGGACGCCTCGTGCCTCCTCTTATGGTTGCTTGGCACCTCCTCTCCTGTCACCTTCATATCTGCATCTTCCCTGGGCCAGACACATGCACACACACACAAACACAGCCGACACAAGCACATGCATGTATATAAACACATGCTCAGCACAGGGACACAAACACAAATAAGGAACACAGGCTCTTTAAACACCTTTGTTTCCTGTTTGCGTTTGNAGACACACGCACACACACACAAACACAGCCGACACAAGCACATGCATGTATATAAACACATGCTCAGCACAGGGACACAAACACAAATAAGGAACACAGGCTCTTTAAACACCTTTGTTTCCTGTTTGCGTTTGTGTCCCCATGCTGAGCATGTGTGTGTATACACATAAGTGCTTGTGTCAGACATGTTTGCATGTGTGTGTGTGTGTCCAGCCTAGGGCAGATGCAGAGATGAAGGTGACAGGAGAGGAGGTGCTGAGCAACCATAAGAGGAGGCAGGGGGCAGGAGAACCATAAGAGGAAGCAGGAGGCGTCCCCATTGTCAGGGTGTTTGTTCGCCATATCTCTGCAGTGACCCTGTCCAGGATGTGAATGAGGAAAGTACAGCCAATGATAACTCTCGAGTGTGGCTCCAGAGATCTGCAATTAGACCAAATACAGAAACACACTCATCATATCTACTTTATTATTGCATGTGTTTGGCCCAGGAAGAGGGGGTGCATGGTCTGAGGATACACCCAGGACAAATCAGATGGCGTGGATCTGTGAAACCACTGGCTGTGGAGCCCTCAGTCTGTGGGCACATGGGCCGGTCTGTGGAAATATGGATGTGGCTATGGCAGGACTGGGATGGTGAGGAGGCTAAGTTCCTGCAAAGAAGGGCAGAAACGCAAAGGAGAAAGAGGCACAGATTGTCTGATGCACTGGAGACTTTTCCACACACATGAGGAGAACTGGGAAGGTCCTGGGCCTGTCCTGCCCAGAATCAGCCCATCAGCCAGCGCACTCTTTCCCTGAGGGTGGTACACACTCACATTATGTGATGAAAAACACAAAATGAGCTAACATAGGCTGTCCGTCCAAAACCACAGGCATCCTTGGAGAGACAGGGTGTGACCGTGGCATGCCTCCAGGCACTTCCAGCCTCCCTGGCAGTGCAGGTAGGCAAAGAAAGTGCAAGGGTGGGTGTACGTGTGTGTGGGCCTCTGCTGGGATGTGTCTGTGAGGGAGGGAACAGGGAGGAAACAAATTTGGTGGGCTTATTGCATGTCCCAAGGGACCTCTGGAGAGTGGGAGACAGGGAGGCCCCTGGGGGCAATTTGAAGCCTGCTGGTTTTCAGGGTCCAGGGTCTAGGCAATAGCAGTCCTGTCAAAGATACGCCATGGCTTGTGATGAAAGTCCTGACGTGAATTCTTTCTTTCCTTTGCAGTTATGCCCATGGCTGTGGGGTCTAGATGGGCAAAGGTGCACGGCTGCACCAGAGGGAGGATGCTGGCAGTCTTGCTCGAGCAGATTCTCTGATTTTGTCATAGAGGATCTGCACCAGGTGACACTCAGACGGACCCTGCCTTCCAAGTTACCGTCTTGGATGTCTTTGGGCCCAACCAAGGACAAGCTTCATTGGGACTTCAGCTGTGTGGGCAAGCAGGTATAGCTGATTGTATGAAGACCTACCTGGCCTTAATGAGAGCAACTGAAAGGGAGTCTTGGCATTTAGTAAATCAGTGAGACATGGGTGGTTCAGGCACTCTTGGAGCTAAGTCACAGAGTTAGAAGTGCAACCAGACATGATCAATGAGCACGTGAAAGAAAATAACCAGGACAAAGAAAGTCGTGTGCTTACAAAAATTCATGTTCCTGGAGAAGAAAGTTTGTGCTTCTGCATATGTGTAAGTTTCCTCTCAGGGATGTTAGTGTGTTTATGCATGTGCATGCACATGCATCTGCCAGTATGCTTACGAGTATGAGCAGTCAGAACTGACCTAACCAGATGATGGAAGTTGAATTAGTAAAAACATGAAAGCCATAGGGAAAGATACAGAAATTCTAACTAGCAGAAGCACTGAAGCCAGGGTACTGATCCCCATTATCTCACTGAGCGAGCAAGTTCTCAGTGGAATCACAGAGGTGCATCAAGCATGCCTGGCAGAAAGGAGAGACCAGGAAGAAAGTGCCTGGGGGTGACCAGTGAGAATGCAGAAGACCTGAGACACAGAACAGGCTGCAATCCCAGACAC
>SJYH01008864.1:12144-23027 GCA_006408735.1 Sylvicapra grimmia | reverse complement strand
TTCCTCTTTTGTTTTGTTTGGTGGGCATTTATCCTGTTCCTTTACCTGCTGGGTATTCCTCTGTCTCTTCATCTTGGTTATATTGCTGCATTTGGGTGGCCTTTCTGTATTCTGGCAGTTTGTGGAGTTCTCTTTATTATGGAGTTTCCTCTGTGTGGGTAGGGTTGTATCAGTGGCTTTTCAAGGTTTTTTGGTTAGGGAAGCTTGTGTTGGTGTTATGGTGGCTAGAGCTGGATTTCTTCTCTCTGGAGTGCAATGAGGTGTCCCGTAATGAGTTACAAGATGTCAATGGTTTTGGAGTAACTTTGAGCTGCCTATATATTGAAGCTCAGGGGTGTGTTCCTGTGTTGCTGGAGAATTTGCATGGTATGTCTTGCTCTGGAACTTGTTGGCCCTTGGGTGGTGCTTGGTTTCAGTGTAGGTATGAGGGTGTTTCGGAGAAGGCAATAGCAAGCCACTCCAGTACTCTTGCTTAGAAAATCCCATGGATGGAGGAGCCTGGTAGGCTGCAGTCCATGGGGTCGCTAGAAGTCGGATGCGACTGAGCGACTTCACTTTCACTTTTCGCTTTCACACAATGGAGAAGGAAATGGCAGCCCGCTCCAGTGTTCTTGCCTGGAGAATCCCAGGGACAGGGGAGCCTGTTGGGCTCCTGTCTATGGGGTCGCACAGAGTCGGACACGACTGAAGCGACTTAGCAGCAGCATGAGGGTGTTTGATGAGCTCCTTTTGATTAATGTTCCCTGGAGTCAGGAGTTCTCNGTGTGTTCCTGTGTTGCTGGAGAATTTGCATGGTATGTCTTGCTCTGGAACTTGTTGGCCCTTGGGTGGTGCTTGGTTTCAGTGTAGGTATGAGGGTGTTTCGGAGAAGGCAATAGCAAGCCACTCCAGTACTCTTGCTTAGAAAATCCCATGGATGGAGGAGCCTGGTAGGCTGCAGTCCATGGGGTCGCTAGAAGTCGGATGCGACTGAGCGACTTCACTTTCACTTTTCGCTTTCACACAATGGAGAAGGAAATGGCAGCCCGCTCCAGTGTTCTTGCCTGGAGAATCCCAGGGACAGGGGAGCCTGTTGGGCTCCTGTCTATGGGGTCGCACAGAGTCGGACACGACTGAAGCGACTTAGCAGCAGCATGAGGGTGTTTGATGAGCTCCTTTTGATTAATGTTCCCTGGAGTCAGGAGTTCTCTGATGTTCTCAGGATTTGGACTTAAGCCTCCTGCTTCTGGTTTTCAGTTTTATTTTTACAGTAGCCTTAAGACTTCTCCATCTATACAGTGCCAATGATAAAACATCTAGATTAAAGATGAAAAGTTTCTCCACATTGAGGGACACCCAGATAGGTTCACTGAGTTATATGGAGAAGAGAAGAGGGAATGGGTAGTTAGAGGTGACTGGAATGAGATGAGGTGGGATCAAAAGAGGAGAGAGCAAGTTAGCCAGTAATCACTTCCTTATGTGTGCTCAGAGAAGTTCACAGAGTTATACAGAGAAGAGGAGAGGGAGGAAGGAGACAGAGGNAGATGAAAAGTTTCTCCACATTGAGGGACACCCAGAGAGGTTCACTGAGTTACATGGAGAAGAGAAGAGGGAAGGGGTAGTTAGAGGTGATTGGAATGAGATGAGGTGGGATCAGAAGAGGAAAGAACAAGCTAGCCAGTAATCACTTCCTTATGTGTGCTCCACTGTCTGGACCGCTCAGAGATGTTCACAGACTTATACAGAGAAGGGGAGGGGGAGGAAGGAGACAGAGGTGACCAGGAGGGTAAAAGAGGGAAATGAAAAGGAGAGAGACAGATCCAGCCAGTAAACAGTTCCCTAAGTGTTCTCCACCGTCTGGAACACACAGAGATTCACAGAGTTGGGTAGAGAAGAGAAGGGGGAGGGAGGAGACAGAGGCAACCTGGTGGAGAAAAAGGAGGGTCCAAAGGAGGAGAGAGCAGTCAAGCCAGTAATCTCGCTCTCAAGTAAAAATGGGTACTGAAGATTGGGTTTTTAAAGGTACAAAATTGATAACAAATAACAAAAAGCAAAGATTAAAAATCTAGAGTAGAGGTTGGATTTTCAAAAATACAATATTAAAGAAAAGAAGAAGAAGAAAGAAAGAAAAAAAAAACCAAAGTCACAAGAATTATTAAAAAAAAACAACCACAAATATATATATATATGGCGTTTGCTTTAAGAACTTAATTAAAAAATGTTAAAATAAAAAAAGAAAAGAAGAAAAAACAAAACAAAAAAAAGAATGATTGTAAAAATAGTAAAGGTACATCTGGGACTTTCTGTGGTGTTGTTTTGGGCAGTGTGGGTCAGTTCATTTTCGGATAGTTCCTTGGTCTGGCTTATATTTCTTAAGATCTATACTTCCAAGGCGGGTCCCTCTGTTTAGCTTCTTCTGTTTGCTGGTCTCTTCAGTGTCTGATTTCTGCCCTGACACAAGGGGGACGGTGGTGGACACTTTTTTTTTTTAGGCTCACTTGTTCAGTCACGCTGTGGGGAGGGAGGGATGCTGCAAACAAATAACACTGGCGTGTGCTCGCAATGTCTCAGCCACGCTGGGCCTGCCCCCGCTCACAGCACACACCGCTCAGGCTCTAGGTTGCTCTGCCAGAACCGTCTGAGGCTGGCCCTGGGCTGCATACACCTCCCCGGTCTAAGCCGCTCAGGCTCAGGCTCTCAGGTAGTCCTCAGAGGCGCAGACTCGGTTGGGCCTGCGTTCTGTGCCCTTCCCAGGTCCGAGCAGTTCGGGTGTTTGGCGAGTGCGGTCGCTGTGACTTACTGCCTTTCCCGTCCCTGCTGCTCAGTTTTCTGGGTGTACAACTGGCGCCCCTTCTTAGGCAGATGGTGACTGTCCAGAACTCCAAGAAGTCTTAGTTAGCAAAGAAGCCTGCTTGCAGTTTGGAAGTTAATGTTTCTCTGGGGCTGCGACTGCCCCTTTCTGGCCCTTCCGGCTCTGGCTGCCTGTCACCGGAGGGGGATGGTCTGCAGCCGGCTAATTCAGTTCCGCCCTTTGTTCTGTGTGCGGTCCTGGTGGTGTCTTATGTTAGAGCTTTTCACGTAGTAGCTATCCCACAGTCTGGTTCGTGAGCCCAAGTTAGTTTGCTCTGGTTACGCTCGGGGCATTCCGGCCTGATTCTTAAAAAGCACTGCAGCCCGTACTTCCCTGCCCAGCCCCTGCTTGCTAGTGGCGGATGCAGGCATCTCCCCTCTCTGCTGGGGGAGTTACCATTGGGTTCGTAATCTGTTGCTTTTACTTATTTATTTATTTTTCCTCCCTGTTATGTTGCCCTCTGTGCTTCCAAGGCTCGCCACAGACTCGGCAGCGAGATTGTTTCCTGGTGTTTGGAAACTTCTCTCTTTTTAAGACTCCCTTCCCAGGACGGAGCTCCCTCCCTACCTCTTTTGTCTCTTTTTTCCATCCTTTATATTTTTTCCTACCTGTTTTTGAAGACAATGATCTGCTTTTCTGGGTGCCTGATGTCCTCTGCTAGCATTCAGAAATTGTTTTGAGAAGTTTACTCAGCGTTGAAATATTCTTTTGATGAATTTGTGAGGGAGAAAGTGATCTCCCCGTCCTATTTCTCTGCCATCTTAGGACTGCCCTCCACAATAACTTTCATTTCCATGTTGATCCTAGTGTGATTATAAGGGACTTAAAATGGCAATTAAATTCAAATTGTGTGCTACTACAATGTACGTAATTCAGCGGATGTGACAATAACATGAACACTGATGGCCTGGTTTACATGTGTAAACAACAGCAACTCTGTGGTTGTAAGACACCTTCAAGACTTACACCTGTGACTTACACGGTACAACATCAGAGATGTGTGAAAAATATTCTCCTTAAAATAGATGAAACATTATCCTTTTGATTCTCAGAAAAGCTTTAAGTCAATTCAATTCTTCCTCAACTAAGAAAGCTGGGAATCAAAAAGGTTATCAAGATATTTAGCTATTAAAAAGCAGGTGTTTTTAAAATGTATTCAGTTCTGGCTCGGATGCCCACTCTTTTAATCAGTAAGCCATGCTGTCATTCTTCTAAGACTTTTTCTTTGTTTTTATATAATATTCATAATATGGCTGCTTAATATTTCTTCAAAAGGACAAATCAGAATTTAATAATTATCAAATATTAGATAATTCAGTTTAGTCACTCCATCAAGTCTGAATCTTAGTGACTCCATGGACTGTAGCCTGACAGGCTCTTCTGTCCATGGGGATTCTCCAAGAATACTGGAGTGGGTTGCCATGCCCTCCTCCAGGGGATCTTCCCAACCCAGAGATCAAACCCAGATCTCTTAATAAAGATTATAAAGTGCATTTTATACATTTGTGAAGACTAGAGATGGCATATTTTAAAAAAATATTGCACAGCCAAATTATTTTAGACAGCAGATTCACCTTACAAGAATAAGCGGGTGAGTGGACAACTATGGACCTTGTGTATTACTTGGATGCCATTGAGCTTCATTAGAGGTACCCTGTGCTGCCTTAATGCAAATGTTATTTTGCATCAACAATGAAAAGCAGTCAAATGCTCGGTGAAATATTTCGACTTGGAGGCATATATTCTCTTCCCCCTCCACGGCCCCCACCCCGTTGTAAAAGCAAAGGTTGCTTGAGTGAGGCACAGTCACAGAGTGTACACAGAGTAAATCTACAGCTTCCCTGGTGGCTCAGACAGTGAAGAATCTGCCTGCACTGCAGAAGACCTGGGTTTGATCCTTGGGTCAGGAAGATCCCCTGGAGAAAGGAATGGCTACCCACTCCAGAACTCTTGCCTGGAGAATTCCATGGACAGAGGAGCCTGGCAGGCTGCTGTCCATGGAGTCGCAAAGAGCTGGACACAACTGGGTGACTAACACTTTCACTTTCTCACTTTTCTACACTTCAGCAGATCAAATGAATGATCCCATACTCACAGCACACAGTTGATGTCCCTAGAGCAGCACAGCTTCAGTTCAGTTCAGTTCAGTCGCTCAGTCGTGTCTGACTCTTTGCGACCCCATAAACCGCAGCACGCCAGGCCTCCCTGTCCATCACCAACTCCCAGAGTTCACTCAGACTCACGTCCATTGAGTCAATGATGCCATCCAGCCATCTCATCCTCTGTCATCCCCTTCTCCTCCTGCCCCCAATCCCTCCCAGCATCAGAGTCTTTTCCAGTGAGTCAACTCTTCTCATGAGGTGGCCAAAGTACTGGAGTTTCAGCTTTAGCATCATTTCCTCCAAAGAAATCCCAGGGCTGATCTCTTTCAGAATGGACTGGTTGGATCTCCTCGCAGTCCAAGGGACTCTCAAGAGTCTTCTCCAATATGGAATGAAGCAGGGCAAAGACTAATAGAGTTTTGCCAATAAAACACACTGGTCATAGCAAACACCCTCTTCCAACAACACAGAAGAAGACTCTACACATGGACATCAACAATGGTCAACACCGAAATCAGGTTGATTATATTCTTTGCAGCCAAAGATGGAGAAGCTCTATACAGTCAACAAAAACAAGACCAGGAGCTGACTGTGGCTCAGATCATGAACTCCTTATTGCCAAATTCAGACTTAAATTGAAGAAAGTAGGGAAAACCGCTAGACCATTCAGGTATGACCTAAATCAAATCCCTTATGATTATGCAGTGGAANGGAGCTGACTGTGGCTCAGATCATGAACTCCTTATTGCCAAATTCAGACTTAAATTGAAGAAAGTAGGGAAAACCGCTAGACCATTCAGGTATGACCTAAATCAAATCCCTTATGATTATGCAGTGGAAGTGAGAAATAGATTTAAGGGCCTAGATCTGATAGAGAGCGTGCCTGATATATTATGGACTGAGGTTCGTGACATTGTACAGGAGACAGGGATCAAGACCATCCCCATGGAAAAGAAATGCAAAAAAGCAAAATGGCTGCTTGGGGAGGCCTTATAAATAGCTGTGAAAAGAAGCACAGCTTAATGAAGTATAATAATTAGCAGGCCAGCTCCCAGTGCTTCAGCACTAGTAACTCTGAAACCAGAGTGACCTTAAAATGACTTGTAGATGGAGATATAGGTTATTCTTTCTCTTATTATAAAATGAAATTATAATCCTGTTATATTAAAGGTCTTTGGCTATATTTAAGTTATTGTGTGTTGTTTTAAATTTACAGAATGCTGTAGCATTTTTAAATGTCTATAAAATGGCACAGTGGTAAAGAATCTGTGTGCCAATGCAGGAGAGCTGGGTTCTATCCCTGGGTTGGGATGATCCCCTGGAGTAGGAAATGGTAACTCACTCCAGTATTCTTGCCCAGAAAACTCCATAGACAGAGGAGCCTGGTGAGCTACCGTGCATGGGGTCACAAAGACTCAGACACGACTGAGTGACTGAGTACATGCGTATAGCTCTTTTGGGAAATAAACCAAGAAACTCCTTGGCGAGAAGAAACCCCTAATGACTTTGACAGCTGCTGGGGTCATGGGCTTCTTAAGGAACGATAGGGACAGAGCTTCAAATACATGAGATCACTACCTCAGAGTTGTGAGTTTTGAGGGGGCAGAAATATTGTCATATGTGTTCATTCCTTTTACAACACTGTATGGCTGGACCCAAGTCAATGCTCAGGAAATGCTTGTTGGATAAATAACTTATATAGAGAAGCAGTGTTTTCCACTGTGGTGGGACATCAATGTTTAGGAAGTTCTTCACATACAGAACCTGCTGAAGTAACAATCTTCGAGTATTTGTCCCTCTGTTTCATTGTTCCACTTCCTTCGTGTTCTCCGTGTGTAACACTGATTCATTAGACACAAAAGGGAAGCACACTAAACTTATAATTAACCTTTTCTCTTGACATGTAATTGAAAGGCTGTGACGGCTGAGGATGGGAGCATTTATAGGGCTGGTTTTGTTTCACTAAGCTTGGAATAATAGTCATTTATTTTCATCGATACCTTATGTATCTGATATATTTTTATTTCAAAATGGCTAATGATCTTCTAAAAGCTTAGATGTATTATTCTACTCCTATTCTGCAACAGAGATCTGATTTCAACTTTTTTTTCACCATAATTTTGGGGATCATACCAGTTGAAGTTCACATAAAGTTTTACAAAGTGTGAATTTACTTTCATCTTTATTTTGTTGAGATAATTTTACTATTGTGCTACTATTCAAAATTATACTGACAAAAGAATAACATTTTAGATGAACTAGGGAGGCCTGGCATGCTGCAATTCATGGAGTCACAAAGAGTCGGACACAACTGAGCGACTGAATTGAACTGAACTGAACTGAAATGAATCTATACAAATATATATTAAAATTTATATTAAACTAGAACTTAAAACTATTTGTACTGCTTTACAATGCATTGCAAGCAAACTTTTATCAAATAATAGTTATTTTGTATAAGATGGAATTTGATTTTTAAGATTAGGTCTCCTTTATATAGGAAGAAATATTTTTCCACTAAATTTAGTAGGCTACCTTTGAGAGCAAAAAGTGCCTATGGTAAGGAAATAGATTACAAAGTAACTAATTTTTCACTTATTTGGAAAAAAATCTAATTGGCTTGCCAAATGAAATATGAGAGATTTTTAAGTTTTCTTCTAAACTTAAAAGTGTCTCACAATTTCTGTGTTGTAAAGAACATGGACATCCAATCTCACCCTGAACTATCTTCTACCTTATTCTTCTTGGGCTTCTATGTCTTGTGAAAAACCTCTCTAAGAGCAGTTAGATCAGATATTTTCTTGAAGTCCTATATTTTATCATGTCAACCAGTTACGGTTAAAGTGAGCTGCTGGAACTCTTGTTCAAAGCATCACTTTTCCTCATCTGTACTGTAGTAAAGCACTCTTTTTATACCTTTTTAATTCACTCTCTAAAGTTTAAACCAGAAATAGTAGATATTTGCTCTATACTTAGCAATTTTCCTTGGCTTCCAATTTAATTAAATTTTCAGATTGGAGCTTCACCTGTGATTGTCATCATCATTATTGCCATCGTTAGTCCTCTGACTATACCAAAGCCTTTGACTGTGTGGATCACAGTAAACTGTGGAAAATTCTGAAAGAGATGGGAACACCAGACCACCTAACCTGCCTCTTGAGAAATCTGTATGCAGGTCAGGAAGCAACAGTTAGAACTGGACATGGAACAACAGACTGGTTCCAAATAGGAAAAGGAGTACGTCAAGGCTGTATATTGTCACCCTGCTTATTNATTCTGAAAGAGATGGGAATACCAGACCACCTGACCTGCCTCTTGAGAAATCTGTATGCAGGTCAGGAAGCAACAGTTAGAACTGGACATGGAACAACAGACTGGTTCCAAATAGGAAAAGGAGTACGTCAAGGCTGTATATTGTCACCCTGCTTATTTAACTTCTATGCAGAGTACATCATGAGAAATTCTGGATTGGAAGAAACACAAGCAGGAATCAAGATTGCCGGGAGAAATCTCAATAACCTCAGATATGCAGATGACACCACTCTTATGGCAGAAAGTGGAGAAGAACTAAAAAGTGCTGGGGTCCAGCCCCAGTGGATCCAGGGAATTCTAAGCGGGGACGGAGTTGGAGTCTGGAAAAGGACTATTTAATTAGGAATATAAAGAGAGATTAGGAAAGAACAGTGCAGTGGGAAATTTAGTGGAGAAAAGAGGCTGAATAACTTGGTTTACAGGGAAGGCTAATAAAACCTCAGGACAAAAGATTTGCACCATCTATGTCGGGCCACTGGCGCCCGTTTGAATAGCGGAGGGTGCCCCACCTTAGGCTCCCTCTCTCACGGATCTTAAAAGCCAGGGCAAGTAAGTAGACGTGGTGAGCCTCCCCATTCCAGATGGGAATTCAGTCTGAAAAGGAAAGGGAGGGAGAGGGAGAAAGAGAGAGATTAGACACGGAGGGGGAGCCAGATTTCCAAGAAACCAGTTCGAGAAGCTGGTCTGAGAAACTGGTCCATCCTTTACTGTTCAAAAAGCTTTTTATACTTTTTGGTTGTACAGAGAGATCAATGGATAATACAAAATTATGCAGTGTCAACAGCCCTGACTCTTATCGAGACCAGGCTTTCTTTCTGCATACCTAGTTGTATACATAAGTCTTAGGTGATTTACATCATCTTACGGCCAGAAGGCCAATTAACATTTTACAGCCCTTTTCTGATAAGGGTAATAGTGTTGTTCTTCCCAAAGTCTGGTGCCACTCTCAGAAAGCACTAAATAAAGTTACATTCTTACATAGCAAGGATACAACATTTTATAACAAGAAAGTGGAATACAGTGATTTATAACAAAAAGAAAATTAATTAACTCAAAAGTCTAGTATTGCTAACATCAAAACTACTATATTCCTATTTCTGCATTCCAATTACATTGATTAATATCCTCCCAGGTGCCTAAAAGATAAAGGATATGGAGGCCTGGCAGCAAACATTAATTCAACAAACTCTTCACCAAACTAATTCTTAGCTCCAAAAGGCTCTATATCTTTAAGATGTTTTAAGCTTCATGCCTCTCACGGTTGGNAAAGAAAATTAATTAACTCAAAAGTCTAGTATTGCTAACATCAAAACTACTATATTCCTATTTCTGCATTCCAATTACATTGATTAATATCCTCCCAGGTGCCTAAAAGATAAAGGATATGGAGGCCTGGCAGCAAACATTAATTCAACAAACTCTTCACCAAACTAATTCTTAGCTCCAAAAGGCTCTATATCTTTAAGATGTTTTAAGCTTCATGCCTCTCACGGTTGGGGGCTGTAAACAATCCACAAATTGTAAAGTCGGGCAGACCAGTCAGATAAGTTAGAAAGCCATCAAAGGGGTTTAAGCTGAGATATTCTTTTTTATATGGAGACTGTTAACTGGAGCCCTAAGTTACTTCCTTTCACCCAAGGTAAGAGAAACCCAAGTAAGATGATAGGTGGTGCAAGAGGGCATCAGAGGACAGACATACTGAAACCATACTCACAGAAANGGTTGACTCATTGGAAAAGACTCTTATGCTGGGAGGGACTGGGGGCAGGAGGAGAAGGGGACGACCAAGGATGAGATGGCTGGATGGCATCACGGACTCGATGGATGTGAGTCTGAGTGAACTCCGGGAGATGGTGATGAACAGGGAGGCCTGGCGTGCTGCGATTCATGGGGTCGCAAAGAGTCGGACACGACTTAACGACTGAACTGAGGACTTGTGTAAAAATAGATTCATACAGTAGGTGTTCTTTCCCCCCATCGGGATTCTTTCATTCAGTGTAACTATTATGAGATATCCATAATACATGTATATTGTGATTCGTTCTTTTTCATTGCCTAGTAGTATTTCATTATATGGATATAGGACAATTTTTTATCCACTCACCTGTTGATGGACATTTGTATTGCTTACAGTTTGGAGCTGTAACAAATAAACCTTCTATGCTTTCATTTCTTCAGGAAATTTTCTAATGGTGGAATAGTTGGATAGTAGTGTAAGTGAATGTTTAACTTTTACGGAAACTGCAGAAGTTTATTTAGGTCACTTTCTCTCATTCCTGATACTGGTCATTTGTCTTCACTCTTCTTTCCCTGATAAGTCTATATAGAGATTTATCAATTTTATCTTTTTATATAACCATTTTTTATTTAGCTTTGTCTTAAGATTTATTCTCTATTTCATGAATTCCTTCTTTTTGATATTTCTTTACTTCTGTTTCAATTTTCTCTTCTTTTTCAAGTTTATGAATGTCAACGGTAAGGTCATTATTTTGTGGCATTCTTTTCTAATACAGGCTTTTATTGCTGTAGATTTCTAAGCTCTATTTTTGCTTCTTCCCACCAATTTTTACTTTTTCCTTTATAATTATACAATCTAATTTTCTTTTAAAATTATTTGCTGACTCATGGATTATTTGGAA
>SJYH01008860.1:7068-18409 GCA_006408735.1 Sylvicapra grimmia | reverse complement strand
AAAAAAAAAAAAAAAACTCTCCAGAATGTAGACATAGAAGAAGGAACCTACCTCAACATAAAGGCCATATACAACAAACCCATGGCCAAGAGTATTCTCAATGGTGAAAAATTGAAAGCATTTCCTCTAAGATCAGGAAGAAGACAAGGGTGCCCACTCTCACCACTTTTATTCAACATAGTTTTAGAAGGCCTGGCCACAGCAACCAGACAATAAAAAGAAATAAAAGGAACTCAGGTTTGCAAAGAAGTAAAGTTCTCACTGTTGCAGATGACATGATACTATACATAGAAAACGCTAAAGATGCCACCAGAAAATTAGTAGAGCTTATCAATGAACATAGCAAAGTTGCAGAATATAAAATTAATACATAGAAATTCCTTGCATTCTGATACACTAACAATGAAAAATCAGAAAGAAATTAAGGAAACAATCCCATTCACAATTGCAACAAAAAGAATAAAAATACCTAGGAATAATCCTACCTGAAGAGACAAAAGACTTGTATGCAGAAAACTATAAGACACTGATGAAATAAATCAAAGATGGCACAAATAGATGGAGAGATATACCATGTTCTTGGACTGGAAGAATCAATATTGTGAAAATGAGTGCACTACAGAAAGTGATCTACAGATTCAATACAATCCCTGTCAAATTACCAATGCTATTTTTCACAGAACTAGAACAAAAAATTTCACTATTTGTATGGAAACACAAAAGACCTCAAATATTCAAGGCAATCTTGATAAAAATAAACAAAACTGGAGGAATAACCTTCCTGCCTTCAGACTATATTACAAAGCTACAGTCATCAGACAGTATGGTATCAGCACAAAAAAGAAAAATAGACCAATGGAAGAAGATAGAAAGCCCACAGATAAACCTGTGTATCTATGGGCATATTATCTTTGACAAAGGAAGCAAGAATATACAATAGAGAAAAGACAACCTCTTAAACAAGTAGTGCTTGGGTGAGAAAACTTGATAGATACATGTAAAACAATGAAACTAGAAAATTTCCTAACACTATATACAAAAATAAGCTCAAAATGGATTAAATTCTATAAAACTCTTAGAAGAAACATAGGTAGTACAGTCTTTGACATAAATCACCGCAAGAGCCTCACTGACTCACCTCCTAGAGTAATTGAAATAAAAGCACAAATAAATAAATGAGACATAATTAAGCTTAAAAGCTTTTTGCACAACAAGGGAGACAATAAACAAGATAAGCAAACCTCAGAATGGGAGAGAATATTTACAAATAAAGCAACTGACAAAGGATTAATCTCCAAAATATAACTATAGTTCATACAGCTCATTATCGGAAAATAAACAGCTCACTCAAAAAATGGGCACAAGACCTAAGCAGACATTTCTCCAAAGAAGATGTACAGATAGCTAATAAACACATGACGAGACGCTCAACATTGCTCATTATTAGAGAAATGCAAATCAAAGCTACAGTGAGGTATCACCTCAATCAGAATGGCCATCATCAAAAAAAAAAAAAAGCAAACTACAAATAAATGCTGGAGAGGCTGTGGAGGAAAGGGAACTCTACTGTACTGCTTGAGGGAATGTAAATTGGTATAGCCACTATAAAGAACAGTATGGAGATTCCTCAACAAACTAGCAATAATGCTACAGTATGGCACAGCAATCCAACTACTGGGCATATACCCTGAGAAAACCACAGCTCAAAAAGTTACATGCCCCCCAGTGTTCATTGCAGCACTATTTGCAATAGCCNGGGAACTCATGTACACCTGTGGCAGATTCGTGTCAATGTATGGCAAAACCAATACAGTATTGTAAAGTAAAATAAAGTAAAAATAAAAATAAATAAAATCAATTATTTTAAATATAAGGGAAAAGCCAATTTAAAGAAAACTAGTAAGTAAATAAAAGTACAAGCGGTATAAGGCTATGGAAAAATGGATGTACTTAGAGGACTGGTGTTTGGGAAATGTGATGACGGCAGGAGTGGAGAGAAGAGACTTCTGCACCGGGCTGGAAGCTGCTCAGGCAGAGGGCTCTGGGCGAGCAGGGCAGAGCCTGGATGGGGCCAGTGGGGCAGCAGGGCGGGCTGGACGCTTTGCTCTCAGGAGGCTGGAATGTGGAGGACTCCCCCCAGCCTAACATGTCTTACCACGTGCAGAAGGGACCGCGTGCCTCTCATCGTGCCCCAGCGCCATTCTGGACCCACATCCCTCACCCCTCTGCCTGCGTCAGGATGCGCTCTGAGGACAGCATTAGCGGGGGGTTGGAGAGGGGGGTGGGGACATGGACCACAGAGATGCCTGGCTAGGGGAAAAGAGAGGACAAGTGGCACACCCAGAAGATCAGCACTTTTCAATACTTCTGCCTGGAATAAGAGCCGCCACTGCACATGAGGGCCAGTCTCTGGGGCCCAGCGTCCTGTCTCCCAACTACCCACGGAGGGCCGTGTCTTTGGGGAGCGTGGCCTGTGTGGCTCTGGTCTGGTGCCTCCCTGGGGCCCAGCCTAGGGGAACCAGTGGTGTTGGTGCACACGCCTTCGCTCAGAGCCGCGCTCCTCCGCCCCACTCCACTGCCTGTCTTCATCTTCGCCCTCCCTTTGCTGTGGCTCTTCCAATCTCTTTTGCTCTGAGGACAGGAAATCTAGGGCAGCCCTCAACATCCCACAGATGAGAAAAGCGATAAAGCTGGAGAGAAAAGGGAAGGAGACTGTTCTGAATAGGTAATCGACATGACATTTCCGAGCCCTGCTGTGTCTCTGGCTGCTCTGACCCATGGTACCGAGTGAAGCGACTCAGGGTGTAGGCTCTCCTTCTCAGCATCCAAAGCCATCAATCTAGACCCTGCTGGCAGCACCGACTTCCCTTGAAAAACATTTTAAAAAGAAAAGGTCAGAACCATTTGTTTCTCTGTGTGAATGAATTCAGAAAGCCCTGGATGCTTGTCCCTGGAAGACTCAGCATGAACCCAGATGCTCCAAACCTTCCAGAACAAGCTTCCTCGGCAAAGGGATACTTTCCAAGGCAAACTCCCCAGATCTGAGCCCATTGGTTAGGGGTCAGCGCCTGGAGTCACCTGCCTCTAGTCACAGAACAGCACAGTATGTGACAGCGTGACATCTACAGGTGGATTGTTGGAGCCTGAATCTTGGCCTCTTTACCCTCTAGCTGTGTGACCTTGGGTTTAGTTACTTAAAGTCTCTGAACCTTTCTCATATGTAAGTCTGGTCAAGTGACTAATAATAAGCACTGTCTCATAGAGTTCTTGTGAAAATCAGTTGGAATAATAAATGTGGAATGCTTAGTGCAGTGCCTGACATATAGTGAGTGGTTAATAAAAATTGGTCGTAATGACCATAATAGATGGAATAGTCATTAAGCCCAATTGTTTCAGTTATCAATGTGCAACTCAAAAACAATCATTCAAAACAAAAATAATTATTTCTCATGATTCTAAAGGTTGCCTGGCCTCACCTGTTTGATCTCATCTGAGATTCTTCATGCAGTTGCAGGTGGCAGCTGAGGGACTAACGTCATCCGACGACTTGACTAAGACCATTCGAAACAGCTTCTTTGCTTGCATGCTTTTTCCTCAGCTGAGATGGCTTGAACAGCTGGGAGTTAGCTGGGCATCTCTTTCTCCTCATGTAGCCTCTTTATGTTTTTAGGTTGGGCTTCCTCACAGCGTGGAAATCTCAGAGAAGCCGGACTTCTTACATGGCAGCTGACTTCTTCCAGAACAAACATTCTAAGAGATCAAGAAGCTGGAAGACTTCTTATGACCTAGCTCCAGAAGTCACGCAGCATCATTTCTGCCACATGCATTTGGTTACATGGGCCAGCCTGGATTCAGCGTGGGCCAACCACTGAGAGTGTCTCACTGGGGCCGTCTTGGAGCCTAACTACCAAGAAACCATCAGTTTCTTCTAATGCAGTGTTGAAAAGAGCTCTGGATTTTGTTTTTTGATTTATTTATTTTTAATTGAAGAATAATTGCTTTACAATATTGGTTTGATTTCTGCCACACATCAACATGAATTAGCCACAGGTGTATATATGTTCCCTCTTCTTGACCCCTGCTCCCTCTGTTTCCCACCCCTCCAGGTTGTTACAGAGCCCCAGTTTGAGTTCACTAAATCATAGAGCAAATTCCCATTGAACTGTGGTGCTGGAGAAGACTCTTGAGAGTCCTGTGGACTGCAAGGAGATCCAACCAGTCCATTCTAAAGGAGATCAGTCCTGGGTGTTCTTTGGAAGGAATGATGCTAAAGCTGAAACTCCAGTACTTTGGCCACCTCATGCGAAGAGTTGACTCACTGGAAAAGACTCTGATGCTGGGAGGGATTGGGGGCAGGAGGAGAAGGGGACAACAGAGGATGAGATGGCTGGATGGCATCACGGACTCAATGGACATGAGTTTGAGTGAACTCCGGGAATTGGTGACGGACAGGGAGGCCTGGCGTGCTGCGATTCATGGGGTAGCAAAGAGTCGGACACGACTGAGCGACTGAACTGAACTGAACTGATCTATTTTACATATGGTAGTATATATGTTTCCGCTACTCTCTAGAGCTCTGGATTTTTGAATTGGAGACGTGAGTTCAAGGCTTTAGGTAGGTTACTACTACTTTCAAAGTCCCCATTCGCTTATCTGTAAAAGGGAGCAAATGATATACACCTCCTGGGTTGTAATGGAGAACAAATGTCATTACACATGGTCAGCTCCTAGCGCTGTGCTTCATACACGGAGATGCAACCAAGTTTCCTTCCCCGTTCAGAGCAGGAAGAGATCCTCACCAGCAACACTCTTAGTGTTTCTCTTTGTAGGGGCCGTCCCACAATGAGAGGACAATTACCCCCTGATTTCTAGCTGTGTGCGTCCATGTGTGCATGCACATACACACCAGGAAGTTTACTTTAGCTCATTACCTGCCAGGTTCATAGTTGACACTGAATAAATAATGTACAATTCAGAAAAAGAGTTGTCACCTCATGCTGCTATGCCAAAGTCCTTCTGAATGAATTTTCTGCTAAGTTTAGAGTGAGTTATTTTTAAATTTAAGAAAAAAAGTGTTTAAGCCACCTGATCTAAGAGATCTCAGAAGTGCTTTCATTTTTTCTTGACTTCTATTTTTTGAAAGCTGCCAGGAAGCAGCACACATACTCGTTGGGGATTTAACATGAATTACCAAGCAGCTGGAAAGAGTTCAAGGTGACAAATGACTGACAGCAGTTCTTAATGCTGCACTCAGGGCAGCATCTGAGAAAGCCACTTAACCTCTCAGGGGCTGTTCCATCCCCTTTGTGAGGCTCTGGACCAGCCTGGTAGCACGAGACATCAGATAACTCAGCAGATGCTTTTCTTGACCTCAGGCAGCTTGGCTGGTGGGGAAACTGAGAAGTCAGTTGCACCCATACCCTCCCCGTCCAAGCTCTCCCCATTCCAAAGAAACTCTTATTTACCAAGACAGAAAGCAGCAGCTGTCCCTGAGAACATGGGGGGCGTTTACTTCTTGGGCAAGGAGGAGTGGTGTTCTATCTACAGACTGTGGGATGTTTGTCAAAGGAGGAGATCACTGAGAACGCGGGACAGAGGCCCTCTTTAAGGAGGAGTCAGTGAGCACCAGTCATCCTCCCTTGGCTTTGTGGAACAAGCTCTGACCCAGAAGTTGCTTTGGTTCTACTTTTGCTTGGCCGTGAGCTGTCTTGTCAGATCCTCCCTCTCATGGGTTGGGTCATGAGCTTTGGACAGGTTCAGGGAGGTATGTCCAGAGGAGACTGTTTGGCAGGTAGTGGAATGTATGGGACTGAAACTCAAAACACGGGATTGAGCATGAGATATAGGATCCACCAGCATGTTCTGGAAACTGAAGCCAGTGGTTCTCAAATGTGATTGTGTTCAAGAATTATCTAAGAGGGTTGTTAAAATTACAGCTTTTCAACAGATTTTGATTCTGCAGATTTAGAAAGTGGAATTAGGTCAGCTGCATAGAACAGAACATTCTCAATGGTCTAAGTGAATTAGGAGCTTATTTCCTCTGGAGGAAGGCAGCCAAAATCTGATAAGGTGCTACCAAGTTTCTTTCTTCCTGCTTCACAACCCCAGATACCTGAGTTCATCCATAAAGTAATACTATGTTCCAGAATGGCTGCTGGCAATCTAACCATTGTGTTCACTTTCAGACTGGCAACAAGAGAAATAGGTAAAGAAAAAATGCATTCTTTCCCTTACAAAGTGCCTTCCTGGAATTCCTATACAACACTTCTGCTCTCATTACATTGGTCAGAATACTCTTATATGGAAAAGAAAGCCAGGAAATAAGGTATTCATCCAATCAGTCCATCCTAAAGGAGATCAGTCCTGGGTGTTCTTTGGAAGGAATGATGCTAAAGCTGAAACTCCAGTACTTTGGCCACCTCATGCGAAGAGTTGACTCATTGGAAAAGACTCTGATGCTGGGAGGGATTGGGGGCAGGAGGAGAAGGGGACGACAGAGGATGAGATGGCAGGATGGCATCACCGACTCGATGGACGTGAGTCTGAGTGAACTCCGCGAGTTTGGTGATGGACAGGGAGGCCTGGAGTGCTGCAATTCATGGGGTCGCATAGAGTCAGACACGGCTGAGCGACTGAACTGAACTGAACTGAACATATATAGCTAACCCCAACTAAATAAGGATCATGTTACTGAAAAAGACACAATGGCATTGTAACTAGTAATTTCTGCTCCACTGAATGTGAAATGTTGCCTAGGAACCTGCCACTTTGACATGTTTCCTTGGTGATTCTGATGCAGGTCACCCATGGAGCTCACATTAAGGAACAGTACTATAGGAAATCAGAAAATTACAATTGGCTGAGTTTAAAACTCAGTCCATTTGATGGAGGCATTCAAACCTCCAAGGTTATATATATCCTTTCAAGATATGTATTTTCAAAAAATATATATTTTTTCAAGAAATATATTTCAAATATATATTTTCCAGAAATATATATCTTGAAAAGAAAATTTATTTATTAACAAGGCTAGAAAATGGCATGTGTGTGTTAATAAAATACTTTAGTTGGCTAGGTATTGTCATATTATTAAAATAGACTTTTTCTTCATTGTTCAGTCACAGAGTCACATCCAACTCTTTGTGACCCCATGGCCTGCAGCACGCCAGGATTCCCTGTCCTTCACTATCTCCCATAGTTTGCTCAAATTCATGCCCATTGAGCCAGTGATGCCATCCAACCATCACATCCTCCATCGTCTCCTTCTCCTCCTGCCCTCAATTTTTCCCAGCAACAGGGTATTTTCCAATGAATCAGCTCTTCTCATCAAGTGGTCAAAGTATTGGAACTTCAGCTTCATCATCAATCCTTCCAATGAATATTCAGGGTTGATTTCCTTTAGCATTGACTGGTTTGCTCTCCTTGCTGTGCAAGGGACTCTCAAGAGTCTTCTCCAGCACCACAGTTCAGAAGCATCAATTCTTCAGTGCTCAGCCTTCTTTATGGTCCACCTCTCACATCTGTACATGACTACTGGAAAAAACATAGCTTTGACCATATGTACCTTTGTTGGCAAAAAGCTGTCTAGGTTTGTCATAGCTTTCCTTCCAAGGAGCAAGCATCTTTTAATTTCATGGCTGCAATCACTGTCTACAGTAATTTTGGAGCCCAAGAAAATAAAATCTGCCACTGTTTCCGTTTTTTCCCATCTATTTGCCGTGAAGTGATGGGACTGAATGCCATGATCTTAGTTTTTTGAATGTTGGGTTTTAAGCCAGCTTTTTCACTCTCCTCTTTCACCTTCATTAAGAGGCTCTTTAGTTCCTCTTCACTTTCTGCCATTAGAGTAGTATCATTTGAATATCTGAGGTTGTTGATATTTCTCCTGGTAGTCTTGATTCCAGCTTGTGATTCATCCAGTCTGGCGTTTCACATGATGTACTCTGCATATAACTTAAATAAGCAGGGTGACAATATACAGTCTTGATGTGTTCCTTTCCCAATTTTGAACCAGTCCGTTATTCCATGTCTGATCCTGACTCTTGCTTATCGACCTGCATACAGGTTTCTCAGGAGGCAGGTAAGGTGCTCTGGTATTCCCATATTATTCCCAAATATTTAGGATAAATCCTGAGCACACACACAAACATACCACACATTGATCAGTATTGTATCTTCACCTCGGGTAGAATCTTGGATGCTGGAAAGCCCCAGTTATTATCAATATGACTGCTAATGGCAACTGTACACTTTATGTTTCCCAGGTTTCAAGTATAGAGAAAGAGGTGTTCATTTACAATACAAGCTCTGGTTCCTATTCCTAGCCTCTTGTGTTGAGGCTACACTTCCATTTGCCCTCCTTCCTCCTTTCCCTGGCTGCTTCTAAACAAACTCTCCAGCCACCCAACTTCTACCTGAAAAGCTCTTCACTGCCTGTTCATAAAATCCTTGCTTTAAAAGACACACTCAGTTGCTGTGAGCCAGGCCAGTCTGACCACTACTGGAATTTCCAAAAAGTTGGCACCTGGGGCATATCATTCAAAGAGGCAGACTGACTGAATGACCAGGAGGACTTGGGCCTCACACTCCACCGGCATGGACACTCCCCACAGCTCCCCCAGACCCCCGCCAGCCATGCTTCACAAGGCTGGAGGCCAGGCACACTCTTTCCTGAGAGCTGAGCTGTGGTGCAGAAGCTCTGCACCACAGGAGAATCTCTTTTAAAATATTAGCAGAGATTACTGTTGTGTAGGGGCTTCCATGGTGGCTCAGATGGTAAAGAATCCTTCTGCAATCAGGAGACCCAGGTTCAATCCCTGGGTTGGGAAGATTCCCTGGAGAAGTGAATGGCAACCCACTCCAGTATTTTTATCTGAAGAATTCTATGGACAGAGAAGCCTGGCAGGCTATAGTCTATGGGGTCACAAAGAGTCAGACATGATTGAGCGATTCACACAAATATGTACACACTTGTGTGTAGATACCAGAAACAACTGTAAGCCTACTTGAAATACTTCAGGAGAAATAGTCTTCAGAATATGGAAGAGGTGCTGCTTACATACAGCCCCATAGCTAATGTTTATTAAGCATGTCTAAGTCCCAGCTCACTGNGGAGCTGAGCTGTGGTGCAGAAGCTCTGCACCACAGGAGAATCTCTTTTAAAATATTAGCAGAGATTACTGTTGTGTAGGGGCTTCCATGGTGGCTCAGATGGTAAAGAATCCTTCTGCAATCAGGAGACCCAGGTTCAATCCCTGGGTTGGGAAGATTCCCTGGAGAAGTGAATGGCAACCCACTCCAGTATTTTTATCTGAAGAATTCTATGGACAGAGAAGCCTGGCAGGCTATAGTCTATGGGGTCACAAAGAGTCAGACATGATTGAGCGATTCACACAAATATGTACACACTTGTGTGTAGATACCAGAAACAACTGTAAGCCTACTTGAAATACTTCAGGAGAAATAGTCTTCAGAATATGGAAGAGGTGCTGCTTACATACAGCCCCATAGCTAATGTTTATTAAGCATGTCTAAGTCCCAGCTCACTGTGGGGTTCAACATAATTTATAACTTTTGTGATAATCTTGAGAGTAAGTAATATGTTCCCTCATTTATATTTGAGAAGATTAAAAATGAGACTTTGCCAGAGAGTCCAGCTGGTCCAGAGTAAGACCCAATTGAGACTTCATTTGATCACAAAATTTCCCCAAGGAAGACTTGAATAGACTCCTAGAGGAAAAGTGAAGTTATGATGCAGAACAGTGGGTTAATGTGATAATGTTTATGAAACAACAGTAAAACTTGAGGTTTAAACAATAATAACATTTCCTAGACATACAGATTTCTATTAAACTTAGGAAAAAATTATTTTGAAAATCTCCCATTAAATCAGATGGCAGGCAAGAGGAAGGGTTTCCCTGGTGACTCAGTGGAGAAGAACCCACCTGCCAATGAAGAAGATGCAGGTTACATCCCTGTATCAGGAAGATCCATCCCCTGGAGAAGGAAATGGCTCCAATACTCTTGCTTGGGAAGTCCCATGAAGAGCTGCAATGTACGGGGTCGCAGAGAGCTGGACAAAACTTGGCAACTGAACAAGGCAAGAGGAAAACTTGCAAACAGAACAGGCTTTGCACTGCCCGCAGCGTGTCATGTCCTCAGCCAGGGGCCTCGCAGGATCACACCACGAAAAGCGGTTGTACCCTCGGAGCCAGTCACACACGCCTCAAAAACAGCTCAAAACTTTTTTGATACGTTAGTTTTGGGGGCAACAGAAGTAATTAGGAAGACAGAAATGAGAGCGTTTGTATCACAAACCCAGAGCCAAGTCCTAAGAATGAGGATTTAAAATCATGAGATGTAATGGTGTGTAGAGATGAACAAAAAATTAAACAGGAAGTTTACAAGCCAGAGTGATTAATTGGCATGTTCGTGCCTGTGGCTTCCAAACCGCGGCCTGAGCAAGGTAACCGTCGGTGTCTGGCACTGGAGCTAGACCGCACGGAGCGTCCCTCGGCCGCCCTCTAGTGGTAGCTAGAGTCTCTACAGCCTCGTGGGCCGCACGCAAAGAGGCAGGAAGCCTTTCTGGCACCAGGCGCTTTACATACACTTTCTGAAGGGAGGAGAAGTGAAATAAAAGAAGGAAAAGCATGGCTGCTTAGATGTTTGAATGTAAGTCCGCTGAGGAACTAGAAACAAGAAACTTTCCTTACTTTGGCTGCCTGTGGACTGAAAAAAGCCTAGGGGACAGTGAAATTGTACTTGTTTTTCAGAATTGATTGAGCACTGTCCTACACACTTAGAAACACCTTCTAAGAGTTTATTTTTAAGAAGGGCTTACAGTTTAGTTGGGGAGCAAGACAAGCCAGCTGTCAACAAGGCACAGGGATCTCAAACCTGCAGTGTGAGGTGCTCCAGGGGTGCTCAGGCTTTGGGCTTGACTGCGGCCCCCATTTTTCAGTCACTGATAAATGGAGCTGCTTGACCTGCATCCAGAAGCTCACCCCCACTCAGGAGAGGGCACTCTGGATGTGAGCTTCATTTTTGTTTCTTCACACTGCTTCAAGCATTCTGTCAGGCAGTTAACAAGCACTCAGTTCAGTTCAGTTCAGTCGCTCAGTCGTGTCCGACTCTTTGCGACCCCATGAATCGCAGCACGCCAGGCCTCTCTGTTCATTACCATCTCTCGGAGTTCACTCAGACTCACATCCATCGAGTCAGTGATGCCATCCAGCCATCTCATCCTCGGTCGTCCCCTTCTCCTCCTGCCCCCAATCCCTCCCAGCATCAGAGTCTTTTCCAATGAGTCAACTCTTCGCATGAGGTGGCCAAAGTACTGGAG
>SJYH01008855.1:9439-21871 GCA_006408735.1 Sylvicapra grimmia | reverse complement strand
GAATCTGGTCACACATTTGATATTAAACTAGCTACAAATTAATCTGTAAATTCCTTAGATATAGAATTAATTTATGGATTATAATTTGACATATTTATGGAATTATTGGAAATTTGTTTACTAAAAAACAATATTCTGTGTTCTTAGTTATTAATAAGACACTAAAAATATTTATTTTTAGTAACCAAAAACTTTATGATCAAACTCCAATGATCAAAATCTTCAGAGGAACATGTTATCTTTGACTAAATACTGAAGCCTGAATATGCCAAAGGATACTTAATCAAATCATGTACCCATAGCTTGTTACAGGTGTTAAAAATCAGTTTTGGAACTATTGCCTTTCAACTGTGAGGGATACAATTAAATGAAAAGAAAGCTACTTGCAGCTGGAAAAGTACATCCAAGTTTATTTCACTGCACATAATTTGAATAGTTTTCCTACTTTTATATTTTTGCCCTGTGATTTAAAAGTGTTTGCATCCAGTAATTCTATTTATACAGTCCTTTCATGTCTTCAAACTTAGAGACCATGGTGGGGGGTGGTAGGGAGGGATGAATTGGCAGTTTGAGATTAGCAGATGCAAACTATTATATATAGATTGAATAAACAACTGCATCCTATTGCATCGCACAGTAACTATATTAAATATTCTGTGATAAACCAGAATGGAAAGAATATGTAAAATAATATATATGTGTGTGTATAACTTTGAATCACTTTGCTCTATACCAGAAATGAACACAACATTGTATATCAATGATATGTCAACAAAAAACAAATCAATAGTTCTTTAGTGTCTTGTTCATTTCTTTTCTACTTCATTTTTCTCCGTTCAAGTTAGTCACCACAGAGTTTCATTGGATTTTTATAGCCTGATATTTCTTCTAATGATGCAATAATTTTTGTATAGTTTCTCAGGGTTTCTATGCAAACTTCCACCATTTTACAGCTGCAAAAATGGAATAAAATAAAAGGCAGTGGAAGAGGTTGTGTTTCTGTGTGGGTAGAGAGCATATTGGAACTCTTTATTTTCCATGCTATTTCATTGTGAATCTAAAACAGGTCTTAAAAATAGTTTTGTTTTTCTAGATCAGCCCAAATCTCTTAAGGACAGACCACCATACCAGATCATCTGATGTTTCTCACCATTCCAACCTCATCAATGTTGCATGGGGTTTGAGGAGTGGAACATTAGCCTCAAGAAGACTGACTGGTGGATAAGGAGGTGCAGTTATCCAACAGGCAGATATGACTACCCAGGAAGGTGCATGGAAGAGAATGCGTATGCACTTACCTTGACAATTTAGCATCCAATCTTCCTGTCTGGACCATGTAGTGATAGAGTGGGCACAAGTGGAGCCTTCTGGAGGGCAAATTGGGTTGCCAGGGTCCTTCTTGATCCTAAACAGGATTGATAATTCCCCTGAATACGCTGACTCCTTAGCCTCACCCTCTGGCCGGTGGGCTGGTGTGGGAGAGTCCGCTGATGAGACACACTGGGGAGATGCCTGAGTAACTTCCCAGGACAGGGCCAAAGAGGTCTGGCTCAACAACTTTCGCTGTCTGTACCAGGCATACAGTCCAGCATGGGGACACATTGTCCAGGAAGATGGCCTAAGGGGCAAGGGCAGCCCATCTCTACACAGAGCTAGAGGTCCTGGTGGCCGAGGTTAGGTGAGCAGAGTGACCTCCACAGGCCCGTGCTGTGTCACTCTGCTTCCAGACTCCTTGGGAAAGGTTGTAGGTCCAGGCTTATAGGGACAGACCTCACCACAGATTGGAACTTCTAGGGGACACATTAACTGT
Source organism: Sylvicapra grimmia (assembly GCA_006408735.1). Classification (NCBI taxonomy): domain Eukaryota; kingdom Metazoa; phylum Chordata; class Mammalia; order Artiodactyla; family Bovidae; genus Sylvicapra; species Sylvicapra grimmia. The sequence goes on along the minus strand of SJYH01008855.1, from coordinate 20,061 downwards.
CTGCATCCAACATACTCCTGGATAGAGTTGCTGTTCCCCTGAAGACAGAATTTATAGGATTTCCAAAGCCATTAAAGGGCTGCTGGAGGTAGGAGGCAGCTGGGAATCAACACTGTCAGGCAGGTCCCAAGTCCCATAAGAACAGCAGGACCACAAGGGGTCTGATGGCAGCCACTGTGCATTGCAGGAACTGCTGGTCCAGACAGCCAGCTTGGTGGGTGCTGCTGGGGCCTACCTAACTGGCAGACAGGCCCTGAAGACTGAGGCTGATGCTTCAGCTAGGAATATTTTGTTCCTGGGCAAGGAGACTGCCTCAGCCTCAAGGCTTCCTGGGATAGATCCTCATGTTCTGCACATGTAGGGATAAACTGGCCAAAGTAAAAGCTTCTCTGAGACACACTGGACTCTCAGGGTGCATCCCACTCCTAAACAGAATTCGGGGAATTACTTGGCTTAAAGCTCAACATTCAGAAAATGAAGAACATGGCATCTGGCCCCATCACTTCATGGGAAATAGATGGGGAAACAGTGTCAGATTTTATTTTTGGGGGGCTCCAAAATCACTGCAGATGGTGATTGCAGCCATGAAATTAAAAGACGCTTACTCCTTGGAAGAACAGTTATGACCAACCTAGGTAGCACACTGAAAAGCAGAGACATTACTTTGCCAACAAAGGTCCATCTAGTCAAGGCTATGGTTTTTCCAATAGTCATGTATGGATGTAAGAGTTGGACTGTGAAGAAAGCTGAGCGCCAAAGAATTGATGCTTTTGAACTGTGGTGTTGGAGAAGACTCTTGAGAGTCCCTTGGACTGCAAGGAGATCCAACCAGTCCATTCTAAAGGAGATCAACCCTGGGTTTTCTTTGGAAGAAATGATGCTAAAGCTGAAACTCCAATACTTTGGCCACCTCATGCGAAGAGTTGACTCATTGGAAAAAACTCTGATGCTGGGAGGGATTGGGGGCAGGAGGAGAAGGGGATGACAGAGGATGAGATGGCTGGATGGCATCACTGACTCGATGGACATGAATCTGAGTCAACTGCGGGAGTTGGTGATGGACAGGGAGGCGTGGTGTGCTGTGATTCATGGGGTCACAAAGAGTCAGACATGACTGAGCAACTGAACTTAACTGAAAGGACCAGGAATTGATATGAATAATAGTCAAAGTCACAATTATGATTTACTATGGTTTTTAAAAATGTTTTCATGAGGGTGGGGAGTAATGACCCTAAAAATAGGCATGATTATTTTATTCACTTAATATCATAGCTGTAATAGTCAAGAAAATTTGCAGAAACATAGTTGGATTTTGAGGTTATCATACTAAATGAAGTAAGCCAAAGACAAATATCTTAAGATACTGCTTTTTTGTGGAATCTAACAAATGTTACAAATGAATTTATTTTCAAAACAGAAAGAGATTCACAGACAAAGAAAACAAATTTATAATCCCCAAAGGAGAAAGGGAGGTGTGGGGAGGGATAAACTAGGAGGTTGGAATTAAATATACACATTCTATATATAAAATAAATGACCAACTAAGACCTATTGTATAGCACAGGGAACTGCCATCAATATTTTGTAATAACCTGTAAGAGAAAAGAATCTGAAATGGAATACACACACACACACACACACACACACACACATATATAATATATATTCATGCATGCTAAGTCACGTTAGTCATGTCTGACCCTTTGCAATGCTATGGACTGCAACCCACCAGACTCCTCCGTCCATGGGATTCACCAGGCAAGAATACTGGAGTGGCTTACCATGCCTTCGCCAGGGGACCTTCATGAAGCAGGGATAGAATCTGCTTCTCTTATATCTTTTGCATTGGCAGGTGGGTTCTTTACCACTAGCACCATCTGGGAAACCCAAAAGTTATATATATGACTATGTATAAATTTATTTATATAAAATCAAATCACTGTGCTATACACCTAAAACTAACATAATACTGTAAACAAATTGGACTTCAATAAAAACTTAAAAAATAAAAATGATTCATGAAAATTAGAATAGATAAAATTTTAGAAGTGAAAATCAGATTAAATATAAGGGTGGAATGAAGTGGTAATGGAATGGAGGGCAGGGATGGTGTTTTGAAGGTCAACCTGAGGGATACATGTGGTGAAGGAATTGTCTTGTTACGTTGATTCTGTATTTAGTGGTGGTAAAAACCTATGGTTTTTCCAGTGGTCATGTATGGATGTGAGAATTGGACTACAAAGAAAGCTGAGGGCCAAAGAATTGATGCTTTTGAACAGTGGTGTTGGAGAAGACTCTTGAGAGTCCCTTGGGCTGCAAGGAGATCCAACCAGTCCATCCTAAAGGAGATCAGTCCTGGGTGTTCATTGGAGGGACTGATTTTGAAGCTGAAACTCCAATACTTTGGCTACTTCATAAGAAGAGCTGATTCATTCCAAAAGACCCTGATGTTGGGAAAGATTGAGGGAGGGAGGAGAAGGGGATGACAGAGGATGAGATGGTTGGATGGCCTCACCGACTTGATGGACATTGGTTTGGGTGGACTCTGGGAGTTGGTGATGGACGGGGAGGACTGGCATGCTGTGGTTCATGTGGTTGCAAAGAGTTGGACATGACTGAGACACTGAAGTGATCTGAACTGAACTGAATATGAACCTAAAATATATAATACAAATTTATCAAAGTAAACCCACACATATAAATAAGTACAAGTAAAATGGGAAATTCAAATTACTTTAATGGATTGAATGAATCTCATCCATTGTGCTATCATTTTACAAACTACTGATATTGAGAAAATGAAGAGTGTACAGGCTTTCTCTATATTATTTCTTATATCTGCATGTGGATCTACAATTATTTCTATAATATGTCCAGTAAAATTATATCATTTAAAATTGTAATATTAAGAGTTAATTTATAATTCCATTTAAGGTTCAGTTCAGTTCTATTCAGTCAATTAGTTGTGTCTGACCCTTTGAGACACCATGGACCACAGCACGCCAGGCCTCCCTGTCCATCACCAACTCCTGGAGTCCACTCAAACTCATGTCCATTCAGTCGGTGATGCCATCCAAACATCTCATCCTCTGCAGTCATCATCTGCAGTGATTTTGGAGGCCCCCCCAAAAAGTCTGCCTATGTTTCCACTGTTTCCCAATCTATTTCCCATGAAGTGATGGGACCATATTCCATGATCTTCGTTTTCTGAATGTTGAGCTTTAAGCCAACTTTTTCACTCTCCTCTTTCACTTTCATCAAGAGGGTTTTTAGTTCCTCTTCTTTCTGCCATAAGGGTTGTGTCATCTGCATATCTGAGGTTATTGATATTTCTCCCAGCAATCTTGATTCCAGCTTATATTTCTTCCAGCCCAGCATTTCTTATGATGTACTCTGCATATAAGTTAAACAAGCAGGGTGACAATATACAGCCTTGACGTACTCCTTCCAAAAGACCCTGATGTTGGGAAAGATTGAGGGCGGGAGGAGAAGGGGGTGACAGAGGATGAGATGGTTGGATGGCCTCACCGACTCGATGGACATTGGTTTGGGTGGACTCCGGGAGTTGGTGATGGACAGGGAGGCCTGGCATGCTGTGGTTCATGTGGTTGCGAAGAGTTGGACATGACTGAGACACTGAAATGAACTGAACTGCATATCACTGCATATGCAGTGTCATCTGCATATCTGAGGTTACTGATATTTCTCCCAGTAATCTTGACTCCAGTTTGTGCTTCTTCCANCATGATCTTCGTTTTCTGAATGTTGAGCTTTAAGCCAACTTTTTCACTCTCCTCTTTCACTTTCATCAAGAGGGTTTTTAGTTCCTCTTCTTTCTGCCATAAGGGTTGTGTCATCTGCATATCTGAGGTTATTGATATTTCTCCCAGCAATCTTGATTCCAGCTTATATTTCTTCCAGCCCAGCATTTCTTATGATGTACTCTGCATATAAGTTAAACAAGCAGGGTGACAATATACAGCCTTGACGTACTCCTTCCAAAAGACCCTGATGTTGGGAAAGATTGAGGGCGGGAGGAGAAGGGGGTGACAGAGGATGAGATGGTTGGATGGCCTCACCGACTCGATGGACATTGGTTTGGGTGGACTCCGGGAGTTGGTGATGGACAGGGAGGCCTGGCATGCTGTGGTTCATGTGGTTGCGAAGAGTTGGACATGACTGAGACACTGAAATGAACTGAACTGCATATCACTGCATATGCAGTGTCATCTGCATATCTGAGGTTACTGATATTTCTCCCAGTAATCTTGACTCCAGTTTGTGCTTCTTCCAGCCCAGCGTTTCTCATGATGTGCTCTGCATATAAGTTAAATAAGCAGGATGACAATATACAGCCTTGACATACTCTTTTTCCTATTTGGAACCAGTCTGTTGTTCCACTTCCAGTTCTAACTGTTGCTTCCTGACCTGCATATAGGTTTCTCAAGAGGCAGGTCAGGTGGTCTGGTATTCCCATCTCTTTCAGAATTTTCCAGAGTTTATTGGGATCCACACAGTCAAAGGCTTTGGCATAGTCAATAAAGCAGAAATAGATGTTTTTCTGGAACTTGCTTGCTTTTTTCATGATCCAGAAGATTTTGGCAATTTGATCTCTGGTTCCTCTGCCTTTTCTAAAACCAGCTTGAACATATGGAAGTTCACAGTTCACATATTGCTGAAGCCTGGCTGGGAGAATTTTGAGCATTATTTTACAAGCATGTGAGATGAGTGCATTGTGCAGTAGTTTGAGCATTTTTTCGCACTGCCCTTCTTTGGGATTAGAATGAAAACTGAACTTTTCAGTCCTGTGGCTACTGCTGAGTTTTCCAGATTTGCTGGCATGTTGAGTGCAGCACTTTCACATCATCATCTTTTAAGATTAGAAATAGTTCAACTGATTTCCATCCCCTCCACTAGCTTTGTTCGTAGTGATGCTTTCTAAGGCCCATTTGACCTCATATTCCAGGATATCTGGGTCTAGGTGAGTGATCACACCATCATGATTATCTGGTTCATGAAGATTTTTTTTGTACAGTTCTTCTGTGTATTCTTGCCACCTCTTCTTAATATCTTCTGCTTCTGTTAGGTCCATACCATTTCTGTCCTTTATTGACCCATCTTTGCATGCAATCTCAGAGAAGGCAATGGCACTCCACTCCAATACTCTTGCCTGGAAAATCCCATGGGCAAAGGAGCCTGGTAGGCTGCAGTCCATGGGGTCGCTAAGAGTTGGACACGACTCAGCGACTTCATTTTCACTTTTCACTTTCATGCATTGGAGAAGGAAATGGCAACCCACTCCAGTGTTCTTGCCTAGAGAATCCCAGGGACAGGGGAGCCTGGTGGGCTGCCGTCTATGGGGACTTGGAACGACTGAAGAGTCAGACAGAGTCAGACACGACTGAAGTGACTTAGCAGTAGCAGCAATTGCATGAAATGTTCCCTTGGTATCTCTAATTTTCCTGAAGAGATCTCTAATCTTTCCCATTCTATTGTTTTCCTCTATTTCTTTGCACTGATCACTGAGTTAGGCTTTCTTATCTCTCCTTGCTATTCTTTGGAACTCTGCATTCAAATGGGTATATCTCTTTTTTCTCCTTTGCTTTTTGCTTCTCTTCTTTTCACAGCTATTTTGCTTTTTTGCATTTCTTTTTCTTGGGGATGATCTTGATCCCTGTTCCTGTACAATGTCATCAACCTCTGTCCATAGTTCATCAGGCACTGTGTCTATCAGATCTAATCCGTTGAATATATTTGTCACTTCCACTGTATAATCATAAGGGATTTGATTTAGTTCATACCTGAGTGGTCTAGTGGTTTTCTCTAATTTCTTCAATTTCAGTCTGAATTTGGCAATAAGGAGTTAATGATCTTAGTCAGCTCCCAGTCTTATTTTTCTGATTGTATAGAGCTTCTCCATCTTTGCCTGCAAAGAATATAATCAATCTGATTTCAGTGTTAACCATCTGGTGATGTCCATGTGTAGAGTCTTCTTTTGTGTTGTTGGAACTTGGTGTTTGCTATGATGAGTGTGTTCTTTCGGCAAAACTCTATTAGCCTATTCCTGCTTTATTCTGTACTCCAAGACCAAATTTGTCATTTAAGATTCATTTCAGTTCAGTTCAGTTGCTCAGTCATGTCCGACTCTTTGCGACCCCATGAATCTCAGCACGCCAGGCCTCCCTGTCCATCACCAACTCCCGGAGTTCACTCAAACTCATGTCCATCGAGTCGGTGATGGCATCCAGCCATCTCATCCTCGGTCGTCCCCTTCTCCTCCTGCCCCCAATCCCTCCCAGCATCAGAGTCTTTTCCAATGAGTCAACTCTTTGAATGAGGTGGCCAAAGTACTGGAGTTTCAGCTTTAGCATCATTCCTTCCAAAGAACACCTGTAAAAATACCCAAGTTAAATTATTTTTTATATTTATACCTAGTGAATATCATCTTTAGATCATAGGCCAGACACCTTTGCAGCTTAGACAAATAATGTATGGTCATGCCTATTTTGAACAGTGAATATTCAAATTTATGGAAAATAATCTCAAAAGTTAGAATCAGCTGTATTTAAAAAAAAATAGCATTTCAACTTGATAAAATTGTTTATCTTTAAAGATAATTTAATATGCTATTTTACATTCTATACTATTTATCAATTTTTTTGATGAGCAAAATGCAAAACTGTGCTTAAATACATCCACTTGCCATTGTTTCTTTTATAGTTTATTTAGAGACTAATAACTAAAGCAATTGTAACTCCTAAGAATTTCTTAAGCATCTTCACATAATTTTTCTGAAAACAAAAAAATAACTACAGATTCAAAAATGATTTTTACATTTTTCATTATCTTTTAAGTGGTTATTATATTTAGCAACCTGAAGAGCCTCTGATCCTTAAGCAATGCTAATGCAGTTATCTGAAATTTACTTTTTATAGTTATTTATAAAGCTCCCTCTTTGGTTGAAAAAAGAGAGCAGTAGCTCTTATCTTTATGGCCCTTAAGAAGGGAGTGATGGGAGGGTAATTGAAAGGTTAATTATGAGGAAGCTTAATCTGTAGCCAACAAGTGCAATTATTGTTTTTCATAAAATTAAAATCTTGTATCTTTGAATTGTGCTCGTAAAAGCTCACAAAGCCCTAGAGATTGGGACTGTTGACATTGTGAGCTCTTCATTTAACTCTAGCCAATATAATTATATAGGAATGCTTCCTAGAATAAGACTAGAAAGATTTTACCCTAGTTTCTATTTTTATTAACGCTCAAGACCAGGGATGCTTAGCTAGTTATTTCATAAGGTCATAAGTTATGGGCCTAAAATGCAAAATCAAGCTCAAATCCCATTACAAGTTATTTTATGAAGAATATTATGTCTTAAGTAAGTATTTTGGCAACTATTATTAGAATTACTGATTATCTTTACACTGTTGTAGTTGTTTAGTTGTTAAGTTGTGACTCTTTTGCGACCAATGGGTTGTAGACATCTAGGCTCCTCTGTCCGTGAGATTCTCCAGGCAAGAACACTAGAGTGGGTTGTCATTTCCTTTTCCAGAGGATCTTCCTGATACAAGGATTGAAACTGTATCTCCTGAATTGCAGGCATACATGACATAAATACATGTTTGCATAAGTATTAAATGTGACTCAATGGCCTCACCTCACTTCAAGTTGTACTTTAAATTTTTTTAAAATTTATTCTGTTCTTTTTGTTTGAGGTCAGTCAAGAAAATTAGCATTCATTTTTCAACCTATTACTTATTTATGAAATGATATTCACCTGTCTACCTACCTATCTATGTATGTATTCTATGTATCTAGGCATGTAGATGACAGTTTGTTGCTTAAGATATCTGGTATGTGGTACTTTGTTATACAGTCCTAGCAAACTAATACACTGGAAAGACATGCTAATGATTTACCATATATCTATTGGTAACATTTCATTGGCTAAAACTCAGTCATTGGCCTCATCTCACTTCAAGTTGTACTTTAAACCATTATCTTTTATAGGTAAAGAATAAAATGGTAGAAAAATATGTGTTGGTGGGAATATAATGTGTTTGGTTTTCCAGTGGATAAAGTATTGTCTGTGCCTTCAACAAGGCCAGGTATAGCTTGAAAGTATAGTTCAGAATTGTCAAATCCAAAATATCTTCTACTCTCTCCCCTGTTAACAGGGAACACACAGAATGAATAAGAGTACAGTCTCTAGGGGGCACAAGGAACTGAGTTCTAATCCTTTCTTTATCATCTACTGTCAGGAAGCATTTAACAGGAGGCTTCCTGTGTGCTGTTTTGGATCCGTTAGGAATCCTCTGTTCCTTATTAATTCCTGAATATTCAGGAATTAAGAGGAGAGGCAAAGCCTCTCCTGGGACTGAGGGATCCAGGCATTTCCTTCCTTAGTTTTTTTTTTAATATGGTGATAAGTACCCTCTTCCTTCTTGTGAACCATACGGTAAAAGTGATTCTTTACAACTCTCTCTATATATACTATGGATCGCCTATGTTTTGTAAGTCTGGAATTTTAATCTTTAGCTTTGCTGAAAATAACTACAGTATATATGCCCACAGCATGTTGATTAAAACACTTTTGCTCCGTCAGAGCTTTGGTCCCCATGTCTTGCTTTCTCTCTCTCTCTCTGAGGCTATTTCTTTGGAGTGCAGAGGTCCTCTCAGTTCACTTTCCTGCCTGGGCTTCTAAGACCCTCTCGAGAAAGCGCTCTGTGCATTCGCCCCATCGAGAGGGTGGCTGAGGCCTCCATGAACAGAGCAAGCCCCATGCCAGGGGCCTTATTTGCTTTCTGCATAAACCAAGGAATATCAGCCTCTTTCTCTCTCCTTTACTTTCTTATTGGTTGACTCTGGACCACCAGGTTCCAGTCCATTAAAGGTCCTCAACAATCTATTTATTATACAATTCTGGAAAGCTTGCTTAGATTCTCTAAATACCAGTTTCTTTTCTGTAAAATAAGGATTCTTGTGTCTACCTCATACAAAAATTAGATCATGTATATCAAATATCTTATCACAAACTGATTTTTCACAAGCTTCATCATGTTTAAACATTCATCATTATCTCTGCTTCACTTTGCCTACATAGAATAAGTAAATTAACCTATCACAGTCCACAGGGTTACAAAGAGTTGGACACAACTAAGCACACACACCCAACTTTATTACTTCTATCTTCTAAATAATTCTGGTCTTGTATTCTATTTCTTCTGTCAATATTTTGGTTAGAAACTTATCATTTCTTGTTTGAATTGATACTTATTTTCACATAATCTTTAATTTTACTCTTTACATTAGTTTGAGTTTAATTTTAAAAACACATCTGGGTGGCTTCCCAGGTGGCTCAGTGGTAAAGAATCCACCTGCCAATGTAAGAACACACAAAAACAACACAACATTGTAAAGCAAATATCTTCCAATTAAAAATAAATTTTTAAAAAGTACCAAATCATATCAATTGCCTCNTACTGACGTTCACATAATCTTTAATTTTACTCTTTACATTAGTTTCAGTTTAATTTTAAAAACACATCTGGGTGGCTTCCCAGGTGGCTCAGTGGTAAAGAATCCACCTGCCAATGTAAGAACACACAAAACCAACACAACATTGTAAAGCAAATATCTTCCAATTAAAAATAAATTTTTAAAAAGTACCAAATCATATCAATTGCCTCTTTTAATATCTTGAATGACTTCCTCATCATCTTTTGAATTTAATACATGTTCTTTATCTAAAAACCTGACATTATCTCACTCTTCTTAGATACAAGATGGTCTTTCAAAAGTTTAAACAATATGCTAAAACTTCTACATTCTTGGTATTGCTGTTGTTCAGTTGCCAAATCATGTCTGACTCTTTATGATCCCATGGACTGCAGCACTCCAGGTTTCCCTGTCCCTCACCATCTCCTGGAGTATGCCTAAATTCATGTCTGTTGAATCAGTGATGCCATCCAATTATCTCATCCTCTGTTGCCCTCTTCACCATCTACCCTCAATCTTTCCCAGCAGCAGGGTCTTTTCCAATAACTACCTCTAAATAGCAAGAGCTTTGCAAAACTCTGCATAATTTACAAATTTCCTTTAACTTCCTATCTAAGAATATCCTTTCCAGTCCATTCACCAAACTGCAAACTCCCTAAGACTTTAAGGCAGTTTGAATTGTTGTAAATGTATTTGGAATTATATTATTGTCATTTGAGTTTTTAATCTTTTTTTGCATTAATATTGGTGAAGTAATTTGAAAATTTAGTTTATAAATATGTAGCTAATGAGTATGTAATTTAGGGAGCTCATAATGCACAAAACCCACAAAGGATTAGCTATTATTAGCCTATTAATGACATATTCTTCCCAACAACTTTTGTCTATCATGCTAAACATCTGTTTACTCATATTTCAATCAATATTTCCATAAGTATATGTTCTTACAGAAAATGTAGCTGGTATATTTTTTAACTTTTATTTTATATTGCAGTGTAGCTGATTAGCAGCAAAGGGACTCAGATCTTCCCTCCAAAACTCCCCTAAAATGTGGCTATTTTAAAATTTTATTTTTTTAATTTACTTTTACAATTTTTAAAAAAATTTAAAAAAAATTATTTTTCTTC
>SJYH01008853.1:3849-18957 GCA_006408735.1 Sylvicapra grimmia | reverse complement strand
TTTCTGCAGTTTCAGGGAAAATAGCTTATTGAAAAGCTTGGATTATAATTATTACAGCTGGTGGGTTTTCTAATGCCACAGCTATTCAAGAATCATTTGTAATTGCTAATGTACTTATTACCAAAGTGTGAAGCACAGCAAGTCCAGACTCTTGCTTTTAAAAATATGATTTATGCCTCTATTCTTTCTCTTTTTATGCTCTCCTCTAAGCCTAATGTAATACATTCCATTTTCCCCCAAATATTTCCCTACTATGTTATTTAGTAAACACTTCAGAATCTCAATAGGTGATAGAATATATATCTATGTAGTTTTAAAGACCCAGTTTACAAATGCATCCAATATTTACATAGGCTGTTGGGAAAGAAAGGTGTATCGCTCCTTTTTTAGTAGATAGATACTTGCACTGCTTCCTCTCCCGTAAGCCCGATTCTCTGTGTGAGTATGTTTGTTTGTTTGACTGAAACAGACAGAAATAGAAGAACAGCATAGTGTGTAGCCTAATACAGTGCTTCTCCAATTTAATGTGCAAGGAAGCACCCGGGTATCATGTTAAAGTGCAGATCCTGAATATTTCCTTAGCAAGATTGTAAAGGAAAGAGCCCAGAACTCTGAGGCAAGAGAAGACCAAAATCAAACAAACAAACAAACCAAAAAACTCCAAAAACAAACAAACAAACAAACAAAAACCCCACACAACTTAGCCCAGGTAACTGATCTTGTGTAAGACCCTGAAGATGGGAAATATTGAAGGCAGGAGGAGAAGGGGATGACAGAGGATGGGATGGTTGGATGGCAGCTCAGTGGACATGAGTTTGAGCAAGCTCTGGGAGTTGGTTATGGGCAGGGAAGCTGCAGTCCATGGGATTGCATAGAGTCAGACGTGACTGAGCAACTGAACAACAAACAAGAACAGAAGTTACTTCAATTCTCTGATTAACTCTTGGATTTCATCATCTGTAAAACGGGGCTAAAAATTATGAGGGTTCAAAAAACAAAATACAATTTGTAAAGCATCTGACACATGAGAGAAACACAGTAAATAGTCATTGCATTATTGCCATTAGCTGAGTGGTCTGGGATTTCCAGTAGATTGAAGGGGAAAAAAATGCCAAATGAAACATCTAATGTATGTCATGATGTAAAACCTCAAACTTGCTTATATTTGATCCTTTTTGGCTCCATTAACTGCAAAAATTGCCCCCTGGGATATGAACTGACAGAGAAGAAAAATGGGACATTACTATCATTTCAGCATTCCCAACTTCAGCCCAGAGCCTGGATTGCACTGCTATCAGTTTCAGATGTCATTTTTTGAGGGATCTCAGTTCCTAGTACAGGAACCGAACCCATGCCCCCTGACGTGGAAGCAGAGTCCTAACCACTGGACTTGTAGGGAAGTCACGTGGATATCATTTTTATTCTCCTTTAATAATGAATAGTAGTGCTGAGCTTCACTCCACAGGCCTACAAGGCTTGTGTTTGCCCAGCTTCAAGACCTACGGAAGAGCCCAGAGTCAGTAAGAGACGCCAGTGTTTTAATGGATGGGGGAGCTTACATGTCTGAAGCAAGGTCCTGGAGAGACACCCCGCCCTGTGCAGTGAATGGCAGGCAGGACATGGTGGCAGCCTTCACTCCTGGCGAGAAGGAGAGACTACCATTTATAGGGGAATTGAAGTCAGGTGTGCTTATTAGTTACCAAGGAAACCAGTAGAGGGGCACTTCGCTCATCACCTCTTTGATAAAAGCAATCACTAGCTGGGCCTGGGACAAGTATGGAGGAAGGTCAGCCATGTGAGTCGAGTATAGGTAAAGAAGGGACTGTTTGGACAGGAGATGGACAGAGAGCAAGAGAACAACCATCGTGAGTGGCCCGACCATACAAGGAACACCTAAACTTCTTATTTTCTTTATTATAACCTCATATTATTTTTGGTTTTAGTTTTTGTTCTTTTTGTTTCCTGGTTTTGGATAAGAATTAGGATTCTCCCTCTGGCTAAGCTGCCTTAGGCTTCCTTGCAATTCCAGAAATACTCCAGTTCCAACTCAGGCTAATCCTATGACAGTCTTTGGGTTTACCCCAATACTTGGAGACAACCAGATTGTTTTAGACCTGCCAGTGTGATTATCAGTAGATTTATCAGGCAACTATTTCAGCCTCTGGTTGCACATAGAAATCCCCACACAAAATTCCCTGAACATTTGCAAAAATATTCCCTCACGCATCCTGTTTGTATTATATTAGAATGACACACTCAAAAGACAGGAAGGGCAAGAAAGTGAATTCCAGCCTTGTATGTTGGTGGTTTTCTTCCCAGGAGTTCTATTTCCTTGGATAGATTTTATACAATATAGGATTAGTACTCAGGTACCCTGCACATGCTTACTCCTTGGAAGAAAAGTTATGTCCAACCTAGATAGCATATTCAAAAGCAGAGACATTACTTTGCTGACTAAGGTCCGTCTAGTCAAGGCTATGGTTTTTCCTGTGGTCATGTATGGATGTGAGAGTTGGACTGTGAAGAAGGCTGATCGCTGAAGAATTGATGCTTTTGAACTGTGGTGTTGGAGAAGACTCTTGAGCGTCCCTTGGACTGCAAGGAGATACAACCAGTCCATTCTGAAGGAGATTAGCCCTGGGATTTCTTTGGAAGGAATGATGCTAAAGCTGAAACTCCAGTACTTTGGCCACCTCATGCAAAGAGTTGAATCATTGGAAAAGACTCTGATGCTGGGAAGGATTGGGGGCAGGAGGAGAAGGGGACGACAGAGAATGAGATGGCTGGATGGCATCATGGACTCGATGAACGTGAGTCTGAGTGAACTCCGAGAGATGGTGATGGACAGGGAGGTCTGGCGTGCTGTGATTCATGGGGTCGCAAAGAGTCGGAACTGAACTGAACTGAACTGAACCCTCCACACATTGAGATGTTCTGAGTTAAAAGGGTACTTTTTTCTTAGTCGGAGTTGAGTGTCTGATTTCTCCTTTGACATCTAGCCTTCAGTGAGTTGTTCTGAAATCTCATCAGTTGGGTATCTTATTAGGTCCAGAATGGCTAGTTGGATGCATTTTTTATTTAGCTCTCCTTGAACTTATTCATGTTAAGTAGTGTTAAAATTTTGCTCACACTTGTCCTATTTTTCTGGCAAACTGAAAGTCACATTTTTCATTTTCCATAGTCACACATATGACTTAGTTTTATTTTACTTCTGACTGACCTACTGGCATACAGTTATCACTCAATCTACAATTTTTTTTTTTATTTTATTTTTTTTTTAATTTTTACTTTATTAAATTTTATAATACTGTATTGGTTTTGCCATACATTGACATGAATCCACCATGGGTGTATATGAAATCCCAATCATGAATTATGATGCATCTATTGAAAATGTATCAAGGCTTAATACTAATATTAAACATCACGTGCTGCAGTCCATGGGGTCACAAAGAGTCAGATATGACTGAGCGTCTGAACTGTACTGAACTGAATATTATCAATACTAATGCAATTGGTTTTGCATTATTGCTGTCATGAACACTATTGTTTTTTAATGTTTATTTATTTTCTGTGTTGGAACTTAATTTTGGGACATGGGATCTTTCCTTGTGGCACATGGGAGTATTTTCCCCCTGACATGTGGGATCTTATTAATAGTTCCCAACCAGGGATTGAACCCATGTCCCCTGCATTGCAAGGCAGATTCCAAACCACCAGGGAAGTCCCAAACACTATTATTAATATACAAGCATAACTTGTTTTATTGTGCTTTGCTTTATCATGATTTGCAGATATGTAATTTTTATTTTTTAACATAAATTGATTTATTTTAACTGAAGGCTAATTGCTTAACAATATTGTATTGGTTTCGCCAAACACTGACATGAATCTGCCATGGGTGGACGTGTGTTCTCCATCCTGAACGCCCCTCCCACCTCCCTCCCTATCCCATCCCTCTGGGTCAACCCAGTGCACCAGCCCCGAGCATCCTGTATCATGCATCAAACCTGGACTGGCGATTTGTTTCACATAGGATAGTATACATGTTTCAATGCCATTCTCCCAAATCATCCCACCCTCAACCTCTCTCACAGAGTCCAAAAGTCTGTTCGATACATCTGTGTCTCTTTTGCTGTCTAGCATACAGGGTTATCATTACCATCTTTCTAAATCCCATACATATGTGTTATTATACTGTATTGGTATATTTCTTTCTGGCTTATTTCACTCTGTATAATAGGCTCCAGCTTCATCCACCTCATTAGAACTGATTCAAATGTATCCTTTTTAATGGCTGAGTAATATTCCATTGTGTATATGTACAAATGCTTTCTTATCCATTCGTCTGCTGATGGACATCTAGGTTGCTTCCATGTCTTGGCTATTATAAACAATGCTGTGGTGAACATTGGGGTACATGTGTCTCTTTCAATTCTGTTTCCTCGATGTGTTTGCCCAGCAGTGGGATTGCTGAGTCATATGGCAGTCCTATTTCCACTTTTTTAAGGAATCTCCACACTGTTCTCCATAGTGGCTGTACTGTTTTGCATTCCCACCAACAGTGTAAGAGGGTTCCCTTTTCTCCACACCCTCTCCAGAATTTATTGCTTGTAGACTTTTGGATCACAGCCATTCTGACTGGTGTGAAATGGTACCTCATTGTGGTTTTGATTTGAATTTCTCTGATAAGAAGTGATGTTGAGCATCTTTTCATGTGTTTGTTACCCATGTGTATGTCTTCTTTGGAGAAATGTCTGTTTAGTTCTTTGGCCCATTTTTTCATTGGGTCATTTATTTTTCTGGAATGGAGCTACAGGAGATGCTTGTGTATTTTTGAGATTAGTTGTTTGTCAGCTGCTTCATTTACTATTACTTTCTCCCATTCTGAAGGCTGTCTTTTCACCTTGCTTAGAGTTTCCTTTGTTGTGCAAAAGCTTTTAAGTTTAATTAGGTCCCATTTGTATATTTTTGCTTTTATTTCCAGTACTCTGTGATGTGGGTCATAGAGGATCGTGCTGTGATTTAAGTCAGAGAGTGTTTTGCCTATGTTTTCCTGTAGGAGTTTTATAGTTTCTGGTCTTACATTTAGATCTATAATCCATTTGGAGTTTATTTTAGTGTATGGTGTTAGAAAGTGTTCTAGTTTCATTTTTCACAAGTAGTTGACCAGTTTTCCCAGCACCACTTGTTAAAGAGATTGTCTTTTCTCCATTGTATATTCTTGCCTCCTTTATTGAAGATAAGGTGTCCATAGGTACGTGGATTTATATCTGGGCTTTCTATTTTGTTCCATTGATCTATATTTCTGTCTTTGTGCCAGTAACATACTGTGTTGATGACTGTGGCTTTGTAATAGAGCCTGAAGTCAGGCAGGTTGATTCCTCCAATTCCATTCTTCTTTCTCAAGATTGCCTTGGCTATTTGAGGTCTTTTGTATTTCCATACAAATTATGAAATTATTGTTCTATCTCTGTGAACAATACCGTTGGTACCTTGATAGGGATTGCACTGAACCTATAGATTGCTTTGGGTAGTACACTCACTTTCACTATATTAATTCTTCTGATCCATGAACACGGTATATTTCTCCATCTATTAGTGTCCTCTTTGATTTTGTTCACCAGTGTTTTATAGTTTTCTATATATAACTCTTGTGTTTCTTTCAGTCAGTTCAGATCAGTTCAGTCGCTCAGTCATGTCCGACTCTTTGCGACCCCATGAATCACAGCACACCAGGCTTCCCTGTTCATCACCAACTCCCAGAGTTCACTCAAACTCACTTCCATCGAGTTGGTGATGCCATCCAGTCATCTCATCCTCTGTTGTCCCCTTCTCCTCCTGCCCCCAATCCCTCTCAGCATCAGAGTCTTTTTCAATGAGTCAACACTTTGCATGAGGTGCCCAAAGTATTAGAGTTTCAGCTTTAGCATTAGTCCTTCCAAAGAACACCCAGGACTGATCTCCTTTAGAATGGATTGGTTGGATCTCCTTGCAGTCCCAGGGAATCTCAAGAATCTTCTCCAACAACACAATTCAAAACAATTAATTCTTTGGCGCTCAGCTTTCTTCACAGTCCAATTCTCACATCGATACATGACCACTGGAAAAACCAAGGCCTTGACTAGATGGACCTTTGTTGGCAAAATAATGTCTCTGCTTTTGAATATGCTATCTAGATTGGTCATAACTTTCCTTCCAAGGAGTAAGCATCTTTTAATTTCATGGCTACAATCTCCATCTGCAGTGATTTTGGAGCCCCCAAAAATAAAGTCTGACACTGTTTCCACTGTTTCCCCATCTATTTGCCATGAAGTAATGGGATCAGATGCCATGATCTTAGTTTTCTGAATGTTGAGCTTTAAGCCAACTTTTTAACCCTCCTCTTTCACTTTCATCAAGACCCTTTTCTGTTCCTCTTCACTTTCTGCCATAAGGGTGGTCTCATCTGCATATCTGAGGTTATTGATATTTCTCCCGGCAGTCTGGATTCCAGTTTGTGCTTCATCCAGCCCAGCATTTTTCATTATGTACTCTGCATATAAGTTAAATAAGCAGGGTGGCAATATATAGCCTTGACGTACTCCTTTTCCTATTTGGAACCAGTCTGTTGTTGCATGTCCAGTTCTAACTGTTGCTCCCTGACCTGCATATAGGTTTCTCAAGAGGCAGGTCAGGTGGTCTTGTATTGCCATCTTTTTAGAATTTTCCACA
Source organism: Sylvicapra grimmia (assembly GCA_006408735.1). Lineage (NCBI taxonomy): Eukaryota > Metazoa > Chordata > Mammalia > Artiodactyla > Bovidae > Sylvicapra > Sylvicapra grimmia. The sequence goes on along the minus strand of SJYH01008853.1, from coordinate 12,243 downwards.
GTTTATTGTGATCCACACAGTCAAAGGCTTTGGCATAGTCAAAAAAGCAGAAATATATGTTTTTCTGGAACTCTCTTGCTTTTTCCATGATCCAGCGGATGTTGGCAATTGAATCTCTCGTTCCTCTGCCTTTTCTAAAACCAGCTGTAACATCTGGAAGTTCACAGTTCATGTATTGCTGAAGCCTGGCTTGGAGAATTTTGAGCATTACTTTACTAGCATGTGAGATGAGTGCAATTGTGTGGTAGTTTGAGCATTCTTTGGCATTGCCTTTCTTTGGGATTGGAATGAAAACTGACCTTTTCCAGTCCTGTGGCCACTGCTGAGTTTTCCAAATTTGCTGGCAGATTGAGTGCAGCACTTTCACAGCATCATCTTTCAGGATTTGAAACAGCTCAACTGGAATTCCATCACTTCCACTAGCTTTGTTCGTAGTGATGCTTTCTAAGGCCCACTTGACTTCACATTCTAGGATGTCTGGCTCTAGATGAGTGATCATACCATCGTGGTTATCTTGGCTGTGCAGATCTTTTTTGTACAGTTCTTCTGTGTATTCTTGCCAGCTCTTCTTAATATCTCCTGCTTCTGTCAGGTCCAGACCATTTCTGTCCTTTATTGAGTCCATTTTTGCATGAAATGTTCCTTTGGTATCTATAATTTTCTTGAAGAGATCTCTCGTCTTTCCCATTCTGTTGTTTTCCTCTATTTCTTTGCATTGATTTCTGAGGAAGGCTTTCTTATCTCTCCTTGTTATTCTTTGGAACTCTGCATTCAGATGCTTGTATCTTTCCTTTTCTCCTTTGCTTTTCACTTCTCTTCTTTTCACAGCTATTTGTAAAGCCTCCCCAGACAGCCATTTTGCTTTTTTGCATTTCTTTTTCTTGGGAATGGTCTTGATCCTTTTCTCCTATACAATGTCATAAACCTCTGTCCATAGTTCATCAGGCAGTCTATCTATCAGATCTAGGCCCTTGAATCTATTTCTCATTTTCACTGTATAATCATAAGGAATTTGATTTAGGTCATACCTGAATGGTCTAGTGGTTTTCCCTACTTTCTTCAATTTATGTCTAAATTTGGCCATAAGGAGTTCATGAGCCACAGTCAGCTCCTGGTCTTGTTTTTGCTGACTGTATAGAGCATCTCCATCTTTGGCTGCAAAGAGTATAATCAGTCTGATTCTGGTATTGACCATCAGGTGATGTCTGTGTGTAGAGTCTTCTCTTGTGTTGCTTGGCAGATATATTCCCAAGTATTTTATTCTTTTTGTTGCAATGGTGAATGGAATTGTTTCCTTAACTTCTCTTTTTATTTCTCATTATTAGTGTATAGGAATGCAAGGGATTTCTGTGTGTTGATTTTATATCCTGTAACTTTTCTATATTCATTGATTAGCTCTAGTATTTTTTCTGGTGGAGTCTTTGGGGTTTTCTTTGTAGAGGATCATGTCATCTGCAGACAGTGAGAGTTTTAGTTCTTTTCCTATGTGGATTCCTTTCATTTTTTTCTGCTCTGATTGCTGTGGCTAAAACTTCCAATACTATGTTGAATAGTAGTGGTGAGAGTAGGCACCCTTGTCTTGTTCCTGACTTTAGGGGAAATGCTTTCAATTTTTCACCATTGAGGATACTGTTTGCTGTGGGTTTGTCATATACAGCTTTTATTATGTTGAGATANGATCATGTCATCTGCAAACAGTGAGAGTTTTACTTCTTCTTTGCCAATCTGGATTTCTTTTATTTCTTTTTCTTCTCTGATTGCTGTGGCTAAAACTTCCAATACTATGTTGAATAGTAGTGGTGAGAGTAGGCACCCTTGTCTTGTTCCTGACTTTAGGGGAAATGCTTTCAATTTTTCACCATTGAGGATACTGTTTGCTGTGGGTTTGTCATATACAGCTTTTATTATGTTGAGATATGTTCCTTCTATTCTTGCTTTCTGGAAGGTTTTTTTATCATAAATGGATGTTGAATTTTATCAAAGGCTTTCTCTGCATCTGTTGAGATAATCATATGGTTTTTATCTTTCAATTTGTTATATTACATTGATTGATTTGTGGATATTGAAGAATCCTTGCATCCCTGGGATAAAGCCCCCTTTGTCATAATGTATGATCTTTTTAATATGTTGTTGGATTTTGTTTGCTAGCATTTTGTTAAGGATTTTTGCATCTATGTTCATCAGTGATATTGGCCTGTAGTTTTCTTTTTTTGTGGCATCTTTGTCAAGTTTTGCTATTGAAGGTTTGAAGGAACCCTGTATCTTTCACAAGTCTATCAGTGCCATTTTTCCAAAAGCATTTGTTCAATTCATGTATATGTGTCGCTTTTTGCTTATTCTCACAATATTTTAAAATTTTTCATTATTATTGTATTTGTTATAGTGATCTGTCTTGTTACTATTGGAAAAAGATTATGATTTGCTGAAGGCTCAGGTGATACCATGTTTTAGCAATACCTACTTTTCAGTTATAGTATGAACATTTTTTAGACATTGTGGTATTGAACATTTAATAGACTATAGTATAGTGTAAACATAGCTTTTGTACACACTGAGAAACCACAAAATTGCATCTAGTATGTTACAGATCCAGAGCTAGAAGCCAAGTGTATGTAGAGATTTGAAAGTTTAGGCCTCTGNAAACATGATCTTCCTGGATGTGTGCTCATGGGAAGGGGGTGGGAGGGGAGGGAGAGAGATAATTGGTCTTCTTCTTACTCTAATGACACTAATCCCATTATGTGTTTCCCACACTCATGGCCTCAATCTTCTTTGCATCCCAAAGGCCCCACAAAATACCATCACATTGAGGGATAGGCCTCCAACATATGAATTTTTAAGGGACAAAAACATTTAGCTCATAACAGTCCATAACGTTTATTTTGCTCATCTGATACTTAAGTCCTCTCTACAACCCCGTAAATTAATCACATAATCTCTTATTAAGTATTCCCAGTAGCAGTTGTTATTCCATCACTGAGATATGTCCGACTCTTTGTGGCCCCATGGACTGCAGCATGCAGTCCTTCACTTCCACGTCCTTCACTATCTCCTGGAGTTTGCTCAAACTCATGTCCTTTGAGTCGATGATGCCATCAAACCATCTCATCCTCTGTTGTCCCCTTCTCCTCAAGCCTTCAGTCTTTCTCAGCATCATGATCTTTTCCAGTGAGTCAGCTCTTCACATCAGGTGGCCAAATATTGGATCTTCAGCTTCAGCATCAGTACAGCCATTGACTATTCAGGGTTGATTTCCTTTACAATTAACTGGTTTGATCTCCTTGCTATCTAAGGGACTCTCAAGTGTCTTCTTCAGCACCACAGTTTGAAAACAACAATCCTTTGGCACTCAGCTTTCTTTATGGTCCAACTCTCACATCTATACATGACTACTGGAAAAAACATAGCTTTCACTATACAGATCTTTGTTGGCAAAGTGATGTCTCTGCTTTTTAATATGCTGTCTAGGTTTGTCATAACTTTTCTTTCAAGGAACAAGCATCTTTTAATTTCATGGCTGAAGTCACTGTCCACACTGATTTTGGAGGCCAGGAAAATAAAGTTTGTCACTGTTTCTGTTTTCCCCCATCTATTTGCCATGAAGTGATGGGACTGGATGCTATGATCTTAGTTTGTTGGATATTGAGTTTTAAGTCAGATTTTTCTCTTCTTTCACCCTCACCAAGAGGCCCTTTAGTTTCTCTTAGCTTTTTGCCATTAGAGTGGTATCACTTACATGTTTGAGATTATTGATATTTCTCCTGGCAATCTTGATTCCAGCTTGTGATTCATCCAGCCCAGCATTTTCTGTGATGTAGTATGCATGTAAGTTAAATAAGCAGGGTGACAATGTACAGCCTTGTCGTACTCCTTTCCCAATTTTAAACCAGTCTATTTTTCCATGTCTGCTTCTTGACCTGCATACAGGTTTCATAGAAGGCAGGTAAGGTGGTCTGATATTCCCATCTCTTTAAGAATTTTCCATACCTTGTTGTGATCCACACAGTCAAAGGCTTTAGTGTAGTCAATGAAGCAGAAGTAGATGTTTTTCTGGAACTGTCTTGCTTTTTCTGTGATCCAATGGATGTTGGCAATTGGATCTCTGGTTCCTCTGTGGTTTCTAAATCTAGCTTTCCTCAATAGCAGGGACTTTTATCTGCTGAAGTAGTGGCCAATTCTGTGTTGAATCACTTCTGACTATTAGGAATTTCCTTTTTGACTTGAGTTGAAAGTGATTCCCAGTAGTTTTTCACAATTGGCCCTTGTTCTATCTTTTGGAGCCTTGAGAACTGTTGTATTTACCCCACATACAAGAGTACTTAGAATAGTAAAAAATAATGAGCATATTGCCCTTTACAATAGCTTTTCTTCTCATATATATATATATATATCCCAAGATTCCTCAGAAATTCATTTTGTGCAAAGTCATGGTTTTAATTTTTCTAAGGCTCCAGGATGCTGGCTTTTCTGCATGTGTAAAATGTCAAATAATAGTAGGAGAGGCACATTAAGTACCTAATAAGTAATTTATACAATGAGATTTATGGGAATTCAAAGACAGAATATGAGCTGAGGACCAAGTGATTGGGCAGGGTTTAGTGGATGAAGTCATTCTTGCACTGTTCCTTTGACACATGAAAATAAGAGAGGGTAATGTGAAAAAAAAGGCCCCAAAGCTGCATTGTTTGTGTCTATTTCAGGAACCACATTCAGATCAGTTTGTCTCAATCGTGTACCAAGTATGGACATTGAATCATTTCACTGAAATCCGTGTAAAAAAATATCTGTACCACAGAATTGAAAGAGACACATGTGCCCCAATATTCACTGCAGCACCCCAATGTTCACAGTAGCTAGGTCGTGGAAACAACGTAGATGTCCATCAGCAGACAAATGAATAAGGAAGTTGTGGTACATGTACACAATGGAATATTATTCAGCTATAAAAAGGAAAGCATCTTAGTCAGTTCTAATGAGGTTGATGAAACTTGAGCCTATTAGAGTGAAGTAAGTCAGAAGGAGAAACAAAAATACTGTATATTAACACATATATATGGAATTTAGAAAGACAGTAATGATGATCCTATATACAGGTCAGCAAAAGAGACACAGATGTAAAGAACAGACTTTTGGACTCTGTGGGAGAAGGAAAGAGTGGGATGATTTGAGAAAATAGCATTGAAACAGGTATATTACCATATACTCAATAGATGGCCAGTACAAGTTCGATGCATAAAGCAGAACACCCAGAGCTGGTGCTGTGGGACAACCCAGAGAGATGGAGTGGGGAGGAGGTGGGAGGGCGGTTCAAAGTGGGGGGACACATGTGTATATGTGGCTGATTCATGTCAATATATGGTAAAAGGCATCACAATATTCAAAGTAATCATCTTCTAATTAAAATTAATTAATTAAAAAGTTATAACACAAAAAAATCTGTATCAAAGTTTGATTAATTTGTCCTATATTTTCCTTAGCTAATAGTCAATTTTTATGCATTTCTTTGTAAAGAAAGAGGCAGATGTATCTGAATTTCAGTGACTTAGTTATAAGAACACCTCAGGAAAGTTTTAAATGGATTATTTTGAGTGGGGTGATTTCCTTGTGATGTGATTTCCTATTTAGAGACCTTCCCTACCATGAGTTAGATTAGGGCTTCTCTGGTGGCTCAGATGGTAAAGAATCCATCTGTAATGCAGGAGATAGATGTGGCTTCAATCCTTGTGTCAGGGAGACCCCTGGAGGAGGAAATGGCCACCCACTCTAGTATTCTTGCCTGGGAAATCCCATGGACAGAGGAGACTGGCGGGCTACATTTGGGGTCGCAAAGAGAGACACAACTGAGGATTAAGCACATACAACATACAAAGCAGAAGGTTCTGATGAAAACACCAAATTTTCTAAGCTTTGGTTTCAATGGAGTCCAGTCAATCCAAGACCCAAACATATATGACATATTTTAGGAAACTTTCACTGACTTTCACAGCCTGGAAGTAAAAATTACTAAGGAAAGAAAGGAGAATATGGGGTCATGATGAGCAAGGGCACATTAATGTACTTATGGGATAAGCTTTGTGTAGAATACATGTACTGTGCTAGCACATATGGTCTTCAAAAAAGAGCTGGGCTGCATGTATCAACATGGGATAGTATTTTTATGATATATGTTGTGTAGCCTGTGTGGTGGAGTCATGTATCTGGCAATGGCAATGCATATGTTAGTTTTATCTACTTAGGTCAGAGGATAGCTGTCTGTATTGGGATGGGTGAACTATGTTTTTAACCTTTTATTGAAGTATAGTTGATTTACAAAGTTGTGTTAATTTCTACTGTACAGCAAAGTGACTCAATGATATACTTATATATGTATACTTTTCAGATTTTTCCCCCTTACGGTTTATCACAGGATATTGAATATAGTTCCCTGTGCTATACAGTAGGAGCTTGTTTATTCAGCTTATATATACTAGTTTGTATCTGGTAATCCCTAACTCCCAATCCTTCCCTCCTCCACCCCCCTCCCTTGGCAACCACAAGTCTGTTCTCTATGTCTGTGTGTCTGTTTCATAAATATATTCATTTGTGTCATATTTTAGATTCCACATATAAGCACTATCATATGGTATTTGTTTTTTACTTAGTATGACAATCTCTAGTTCCTTGATTTTTCTACAAATGGTATATTTCATTCTTTTTTAAGACTAAGTAGTATTCCATTGTTCCACATCTTCTTTATCCACTCATCTGTCAAGAAACATTTAGGTTGTTTCCATGTCTTGCTTACTGTAAATAGTGTTGCTGTGAACATTGGGGTACACATATCTTTTTGAATTGTAGTTTTGTCTGAGTATATGCCCCATGAGTGGGATTGCTGAATCATAAGGTAACTCTATTTTTACTTTTTAAGGAACCTTCATACTATTTTCCATAGTGGCTACATCAGTTTACACTCCCACCAACAGTGCAAGAGTGTTTCCTGGTAAACTATTTGAATGAAAATCTAAGAAGTAGCTTGTTAGAAGGGCCAAGTTCTAGCTACTGATACTGTGTGAAGGTTGTCATGATAAATCTCTTCCTGTAGCTTAAAAGCATTTATTCATTACTTACCAAATAATAACTGACCATTTCTTCTGTGTCAGCAACCTAGTAGACCCTGGAGATGGTGAACCAAAACAGACAAATCTCTCTTTTCAAGGTTCTCATGGTTGAGCGTGAGAGACAGGCATTCATATAATAATCACACGAAGAAATATCTGTTAACCTAACTGTTCCAAAGAAAAAGAAAAGGTGCTATGAGAATAGCATGACTTGTGTTCTTTGTGTGTTCTGTGTATTTTCTATTGAGAGACACCAGCTAGGTACTGCTACAGACCTCAGTGGGGCGACCCTCGATTGACTGCTTCTTTATTTGAGCCCTCACAATACTCAAGCCAAGTCATTCTTAATATATGATGCTGACTCGGATGTCAGTGTAATTAGCCATTTACACATTGTCTCCCCAGGTAGAATGAGAGCACCTGGAAAGGTGCTCATGTATCTCAGCCCTGTATTCCTAGCCCAATGCTTGGCACACAGTAAGGGTCCAATCAGTGTTAGCTGGAGGACTAAATAAATGCTATTGCAATATTAACCAGCTTAAAATTATATCCAGAGCCAACATTTTCTCAACAATAATGCAGGACCACCAGACCTTTTTATCTCAGTTGTGGTCTCATTTTCCTGTATATCCGATGGTACTGTTTCACTGTAGAATGAAACTTCATAAGTGCCATCCTTTTTAACTCTATGCTCAATCTCAAAGTATGCGTTTGAAGCTCAGTTAGAGATCTATACATCAAAAAATATGTAAAGATATCATTTAGAAAATCAGCACTTTTCATTAGAGAGCAAAGTTCACTTATTGGTTTGTGAGCAAAGCTTTAAAATACCAAATAAATCCCGAGAGTCTTCAGTGAAAGTATTGGGCAGATTTTGATGTTGCTAAATCTAAATGTGATTGGGAGTGTGGTGATGGGTTTGAAAATTTTACACCATGATTAATCTTTCTTCTTTTGGAGGTGGGGGGGAAGGGAGTTAATTGTTTTTAATAGACATCCAGTTTACTGCTTCATCAGCCCTTTCCCATCTCAGTTTTACTAATAACCCTTCTCCTTCTAAAAGCCTTTCCAGAGGCTAAAATATGTCTGCATACATCCAGTATATTTAACTTATACCCCAAGATGAGACTGGGCTATTACAGAAGCAGAGCTGTGAAAAGAATTTAGAAAGGTACATTTTTTATGGCTGGCCTGCCATAACAAATATGGGTAATTCAGTAGATGATTATTCTGCAATAAGTGTGCTAAAAGACAACTCTGATTTAGACAGTGACACAGCCTGTGAGACTCTTGACCC
>SJYH01008851.1:0-27035 GCA_006408735.1 Sylvicapra grimmia | reverse complement strand
CACACCCCCCAGGGCCGGGCCCGTGCCCTCCCCCCAGGGCCGGCCGTGCGCACCCCTCCAGTGCTGGCCGTGTCCTCCCCCACCAGGGGCCACACGTGTCCTCCTCTCCAGTGCTGGCCATGTGAGTCCCCACGAGGGCCAGGCCCCAAGTCCTCCCCATGGGGTGCCGGCCGTGTCCTCCCCTCCTGCAGGGGCTGGCCTGTCTCCCACCTCACGAGGGGCCACACATGTCCTCCACCCTCACGTCCTGCCACATTCTGCCCTGGGTCTATTTGCTGCACTTGATTTTGCCTTCAGAGTCTGTCTCCACTGAAACGTGGTCTTTTGGAAGTCCATTTCTTGTCACTTGATCAGCTGAGACCGGGAGAAGAGCTTTCGGTCGTCCGTCTGTGTCTGGGCCCTCCGTCTGTGCCCGGGCCCCGTCTGTGTCCGCCGTGCAGCGAGCCCAACACTGTCTGGGTTTGGGGACGGGCATGGCGAGGAAGCTCTGACTCCGGCGGAGCCCCAGCCGTGTCTGCCAGAAACACGCCTGCTCAGGACTCACCCACCGCCTGTGTTTCGAGTTACGTATGATAAAGATTTTTAAAAGTCGCCAACAGATTCGGTGAACTCTGAAATTTCCTTCTCTCCACTGATTTTGATGAAATTCATTTCTTCAGGAGATTGAGTTTTCTGGAACAAACCACCTTTGTCCCCTCGAGAGTGGCGTTGCTTATTCTGGCATCTCTCCATTTTCTCGAAGCTGTTTGCTGAGTCTGTGCTGGGGCTTCCACACGGCCTTTCCAGCCTGCTCGCAGTGAGCGGGCCCCCTGTGTGGACTAGGGGTGGGATCCTCGCAGAGGCTGGATCTCACTCTTAGCTCTGAAAGGCAAGGTTCTTCCTGCTCTGGACATCAGCTCTTCATGGGCTTAGATGGGGAGCTGCCTGCACAGGCTGGGAAAGGGGGCCGCAGGCTACAGGCTTCATTGCAGAGCAGGCACCCCATGAGGATGGGGTGGGGGTCCCGGGGCCTTGAGCAGGCTGGATGGGCCTCGCACCTCCTCCCTGTCAAGCGTGCCCTTGGCCTGGGTGCTGCGTTTGTGCCCGGGATGCAGCCCTTGGCTGCTGCCCCGCCAGCCCCGTGCGCCAAGCTGCTTTCTCCCAGGACATGGAGAACAGCAGCCCAGAGCTGTGTTCTTGACGCTGCCCGTGTGCTTCATGCCCAGCGGGGGGCCTGGGCTGTTTTGGGCTCTGAAGCTCTGGATTTTGACTTTGCTCTTGTTTGCAGCCTGTATGTTCTAATCTTTAGTGTTGGCTTCAGAAACCATGACTGGTCAGGAGACGGCACCCAGATACCCCTCTTTGGTTTTGCTTTTCTAGGCACTTGGTGGCCACAGAATTTTTAGCCACTAATATTTACTGGGACATAAAGCGTTTATTTGGGGGTGTTTTTAAAGTGGCCGGCAGCCTGGTGCTATCAGACAGGTCTCGGCAACATCGCGGGAAGCAAAGCTTAATATTCCGTGAATTGCGAATGCTGTTCACTTGCGGTGGGTGAGGCTGAGATCCTGGCCCCCCCTCATTAAGCACTAAGTTTTCTATAGTGCTGTCCCCATTATGAATAAATTAGGTATTAAGTCAGTCTCGTTTGAGGAGCCGAAAATGGATGTGCAGCGTCTGTGGCCCTGCACCACTTCGCTACAACTCCTAATAGGTATTAAAACTTTAAGTGCAATTGTGGCATCTTTATTGAGTTAATTTTCCTGAAATTAAATTTCATCATGAATTGACTCATTTGTACCACAGACTCATTGTTGAACTGATAGTACCCTGGTCATAAACCTTTTCATATCTTAAAAATTGGGGGTATTTCTATTTTACAGGCCCAAGTAACCATGAAATTGTATTGCATCTTTTGGCAATGGAAATAGATAGTAATCATCGGATGGCAGTCGGGCGATTACCCTCCCCTAAACCGGGGTGTTTATTACCTGGGCCCTTACTGGTTTCCGCAAGTCCTTAATCCCTCATGGGGCAGCTGAGCATCCTCCTGGGACGTGTGTCGACCACCCAGACGTGGCCCAGACGGCCGGGAGACGAGCCTGCTCCCGGAGTGTGTCCTGTGCCCACACAGGTGGGGTGCTGGCTGCCGTGGGGGCTGCGGTGGCCCATCCAGCTCCCAGAGAGCCTGGGCCGTGGGAGGGAGCCGGTGGAAAGGAGGCGTCCTGCCCTCCGTGTGGATTCTGAGGACCTCGGGTGAGACAGGAGGTCTGGGCGCGTGTGCCGTGCAGCTTCGGGGCTGCGACCGTGCAGTCAGTCAAGATTCTTTCTGCCTTGCTTGGGTCCTCCAGCTGCTCCCCTCCCCTCCCTGTGGGCCCCCTGGCCCCCTGTGGAGGAAGCCCGGGCTTCCTCCCTGGCAAGCGGGGGCCGCACCGGGCTGCCAACTCTGAGAGAGCACGTGGGGTTTCCAGGCCACATGGCTGCGCCCTGCTGCCACACGGACCGCGAGGCTGAGCTCTGGGGCCAGCCCCCAGGGTAGCGGGGGCCAGGCCTGGGCCGCAGTGGGCCGGGCGCCAGCAGGGGGACAGCTGAGCTGTGCGTTTAGGGAGCGCCCGCGTCCAGGGACCCCGCCTGCCCGTGGAAAGCTGTGTCAGCCTCCGCTCTGCCCTGCTCCCGCCTTTCCTCCAAGCCTGCGCTCCAGCCTCGGCCGGTCTCCCTTACCGTCCTTCAGGCATCGCCTCTGGAGGGGCTCAGTGGTAAAGAACCTGCCTGCCAACGCAGGAGATGCAGGTTTGATCCCTGGGTCGGGAAGATCTCTGAGAGGAGGAAATGACGACCCACTCCAGTACTCTTGCCTGGAGAATCCCATGGACAGAGGAGCCTGGCGGGCTTGGGGGACAAAATTCACCTTTTTGTCGGAGCTGTTTGACTTCCTCCCAGATTGCAGGGGTGGGTGCGCCTCCTGTGTGACTGGGGTCCCCGACCTGCTAGACACTCTGGGGTGTGCACTGGGCTGCGGCCCCACCGTGCAGGTGACCACACGTGAGCAGTTTCTCCCAGCGTCTGTGGAGCGACACCGCCCTCCCTGTGAGCAGAACAGCCCTCCCCCAGGGGGACCTGCCAGGAGGGGACAGCCGGGAGGGGCAGCACCTGCGGATTTCCTGAAAGATGGGAGATGAAAGTGCATTTTCTGGCTTGCGTTCCTTTTTCCTAAGTGGCATTAGAGTGTCGGCCAGCTCAAGATTGCTTTAGCTGTTTGGGGTCTTTTGTGGTTCCGTACCAACTCTAGGTTTGTTTTTCTACGTGTGTGAAAAATGCCTTTGGGATTTTGATAGGGAAGGCCTTGAATCTGGACTGCTCTGGGTAGGAGGAACGTCTCCGCCGCACTCGCCCTTCAGCCCACGAGTGAGAGGTGTCTCTCCGTTTCTGTGTGTCTTCTGCAGCTGCAGTTATAGTGTTTTCCAGTTTTCAGTGCACGGATTTTCCCTTCCTTGGTTAAATTTATCCCCAGTATTTTATTCTTTTTGATGCAATTGTAAATGGGATTGTCTTCTTAATTTCTGTTTCTGATAGTTCATTGTCAGTGTACAGAAATGCAAATGAGTTTTCCATATTTTTTTTTTTTATCCTGCAACTTTTGTCAACTTGTCCAAGAAGAAGAAATGACGCTCAGTCGTATCCGGCTCTTTGTGACCCCACGGACTGTAGCCTGCCAGGCTCCTCTATCCATGGGATTTCCTAGGCAAGAATACTGGGTGGGTTGCCATTCCCTTCTCCAGGGGATCTCCTGACCCAGGGATTGAACCTGGGTCTCCTGCATTGCAGGTGGATTCTTTACCGTCTGAGCCACCAGGGAACCCCAGCTTGTCTAAAGGAAATGAGATTCTCTCTCAGAGAAGTCTGCCCCCTCGTTTTATGGCAGCGAAGACACGGAGCCCCGACCACCGTGCCCCGAGTTTACAGATGACTTTTTTGGGGTCTAGCATTGCTCATGCCTTGATTTTTACTTCCTCTGGAGGAAATTCAGTAAGTCAAAGTTAGGCCACAGATTTGCTTTCTGGACCTTGGCTCGACATGTCCCAAGGGTAGGGAGTGTTCTCCAGATTTCCAGCCCAATTTCCTGTGACCTTTAGTTAACGGCTGTGAGGAGGAGGCGGCGTCTGCCTGGGGCCCCGGGGAGGTGACAGTCTTGCTGGCGAGGACCCACTCCTCCCAGGACTCTGGGGGCCCAGGGTTTGCCGTCTCAGGACGCTGTCCCAGGCCAGCTGTTGGNCCGTCTGTGTCCGCCGTGCAGCGAGCCCAACACTGTCTGGGTTTGGGGACGGGCATGGCGAGGAAGCTCTGACTCCGGCGGAGCCCCAGCCGTGTCTGCCAGAAACACGCCTGCTCAGGACTCACCCACCGCCTGTGTTTCGAGTTACGTATGATAAAGATTTTTAAAAGTCGCCAACAGATTCGGTGAACTCTGAAATTTCCTTCTCTCCACTGATTTTGATGAAATTCATTTCTTCAGGAGATTGAGTTTTCTGGAACAAACCACCTTTGTCCCCTCGAGAGTGGCGTTGCTTATTCTGGCATCTCTCCATTTTCTCGAAGCTGTTTGCCGAGTCTGTGCTGGGGCTTCCACACGGCCTTTCCAGCCTGCTCGCAGTGAGCGGGCCCCCTGTGTGGACTAGGGGTGGGATCCTCGCAGAGGCTGGATCTCACTCTTAGCTCTGAAAGGCAAGGTTCTTCCTGCTCTGGACATCAGCTCTTCATGGGCTTAGATGGGGAGCTGCCTGCACAGGCTGGGAAAGGGGGCCGCAGGCTACAGGCTTCATTGCAGAGCAGGCACCCCATGAGGATGGGGTGGGGGTCCCGGGGCCTTGAGCAGGCTGGATGGGCCTCGCACCTCCTCCCTGTCAAGCGTGCCCTTGGCCTGGGTGCTGCGTTTGTGCCCGGGATGCAGCCCTTGGCTGCTGCCCCGCCAGCCCCGTGCGCCAAGCTGCTTTCTCCCAGGACATGGAGAACAGCAGCCCAGAGCTGTGTTCTTGACGCTGCCCGTGTGCTTCATGCCCAGCGGGGGGCCTGGGCTGTTTTGGGCTCTGAAGCTCTGGATTTTGACTTTGCTCTTGTTTGCAGCCTGTATGTTCTAATCTTTAGTGTTGGCTTCAGAAACCATGACTGGTCAGGAGACGGCACCCAGATACCCCTCTTTGGTTTTGCTTTTCTAGGCACTTGGTGGCCACAGAATTTTTAGCCACTAATATTTACTGGGACATAAAGCGTTTATTTGGGGGTGTTTTTAAAGTGGCCGGCAGCCTGGTGCTATCAGACAGGTCTCGGCAACATCGCGGGAAGCAAAGCTTAATATTCCGTGAATTGCGAATGCTGTTCACTTGCGGTGGGTGAGGCTGAGATCCTGGCCCCCCCTCATTAAGCACTAAGTTTTCTATAGTGCTGTCCCCATTATGAATAAATTAGGTATTAAGTCAGTCTCGTTTGAGGAGCCGAAAATGGATGTGCAGCGTCTGTGGCCCTGCACCACTTCGCTACAACTCCTAATAGGTATTAAAACTTTAAGTGCAATTGTGGCATCTTTATTGAGTTAATTTTCCTGAAATTAAATTTCATCATGAATTGACTCATTTGTACCACAGACTCATTGTTGAACTGATAGTACCCTGGTCATAAACCTTTTCATATCTTAAAAATTGGGGGTATTTCTATTTTACAGGCCCAAGTAACCATGAAATTGTATTGCATCTTTTGGCAATGGAAATAGATAGTAATCATCGGATGGCAGTCGGGCGATTACCCTCCCCTAAACCGGGGTGTTTATTACCTGGGCCCTTACTGGTTTCCGCAAGTCCTTAATCCCTCATGGGGCAGCTGAGCATCCTCCTGGGACGTGTGTCGACCACCCAGACGTGGCCCAGACGGCCGGGAGACGAGCCTGCTCCCGGAGTGTGTCCTGTGCCCACACAGGTGGGGTGCTGGCTGCCGTGGGGGCTGCGGTGGCCCATCCAGCTCCCAGAGAGCCTGGGCCGTGGGAGGGAGCCGGTGGAAAGGAGGCGTCCTGCCCTCCGTGTGGATTCTGAGGACCTCGGGTGAGACAGGAGGTCTGGGCGCGTGTGCCGTGCAGCTTCGGGGCTGCGACCGTGCAGTCAGTCAAGATTCTTTCTGCCTTGCTTGGGTCCTCCAGCTGCTCCCCTCCCCTCCCTGTGGGCCCCCTGGCCCCCTGTGGAGGAAGCCCGGGCTTCCTCCCTGGCAAGCGGGGGCCGCACCGGGCTGCCAACTCTGAGAGAGCACGTGGGGTTTCCAGGCCACATGGCTGCGCCCTGCTGCCACACGGACCGCGAGGCTGAGCTCTGGGGCCAGCCCCCAGGGTAGCGGGGGCCAGGCCTGGGCCGCAGTGGGCCGGGCGCCAGCAGGGGGACAGCTGAGCTGTGCGTTTAGGGAGCGCCCGCGTCCAGGGACCCCGCCTGCCCGTGGAAAGCTGTGTCAGCCTCCGCTCTGCCCTGCTCCCGCCTTTCCTCCAAGCCTGCGCTCCAGCCTCGGCCGGTCTCCCTTACCGTCCTTCAGGCATCGCCTCTGGAGGGGCTCAGTGGTAAAGAACCTGCCTGCCAACGCAGGAGATGCAGGTTTGATCCCTGGGTCGGGAAGATCTCTGAGAGGAGGAAATGACGACCCACTCCAGTACTCTTGCCTGGAGAATCCCATGGACAGAGGAGCCTGGCGGGCTTGGGGGACAAAATTCACCTTTTTGTCGGAGCTGTTTGACTTCCTCCCAGATTGCAGGGGTGGGTGCGCCTCCTGTGTGACTGGGGTCCCCGACCTGCTAGACACTCTGGGGTGTGCACTGGGCTGCGGCCCCACCGTGCAGGTGACCACACGTGAGCAGTTTCTCCCAGCGTCTGTGGAGCGACACCGCCCTCCCTGTGAGCAGAACAGCCCTCCCCCAGGGGGACCTGCCAGGAGGGGACAGCCGGGAGGGGCAGCACCTGCGGATTTCCTGAAAGATGGGAGATGAAAGTGCATTTTCTGGCTTGCGTTCCTTTTTCCTAAGTGGCATTAGAGTGTCGGCCAGCTCAAGATTGCTTTAGCTGTTTGGGGTCTTTTGTGGTTCCGTACCAACTCTAGGTTTGTTTTTCTACGTGTGTGAAAAATGCCTTTGGGATTTTGATAGGGAAGGCCTTGAATCTGGACTGCTCTGGGTAGGAGGAACGTCTCCGCCGCACTCGCCCTTCAGCCCACGAGTGAGAGGTGTCTCTCCGTTTCTGTGTGTCTTCTGCAGCTGCAGTTATAGTGTTTTCCAGTTTTCAGTGCACGGATTTTCCCTTCCTTGGTTAAATTTATCCCCAGTATTTTATTCTTTTTGATGCAATTGTAAATGGGATTGTCTTCTTAATTTCTGTTTCTGATAGTTCATTGTCAGTGTACAGAAATGCAAATGAGTTTTCCATATTTTTTTTTTTTATCCTGCAACTTTTGTCAACTTGTCCAAGAAGAAGAAATGACGCTCAGTCGTATCCGGCTCTTTGTGACCCCACGGACTGTAGCCTGCCAGGCTCCTCTATCCATGGGATTTCCTAGGCAAGAATACTGGGTGGGTTGCCATTCCCTTCTCCAGGGGATCTCCTGACCCAGGGATTGAACCTGGGTCTCCTGCATTGCAGGTGGATTCTTTACCGTCTGAGCCACCAGGGAACCCCAGCTTGTCTAAAGGAAATGAGATTCTCTCTCAGAGAAGTCTGCCCCCTCGTTTTATGGCAGCGAAGACACGGAGCCCCGACCACCGTGCCCCGAGTTTACAGATGACTTTTTTGGGGTCTAGCATTGCTCATGCCTTGATTTTTACTTCCTCTGGAGGAAATTCAGTAAGTCAAAGTTAGGCCACAGATTTGCTTTCTGGACCTTGGCTCGACATGTCCCAAGGGTAGGGAGTGTTCTCCAGATTTCCAGCCCAATTTCCTGTGACCTTTAGTTAACGGCTGTGAGGAGGAGGCGGCGTCTGCCTGGGGCCCCGGGGAGGTGACAGTCTTGCTGGCGAGGACCCACTCCTCCCAGGACTCTGGGGGCCCAGGGTTTGCCGTCTCAGGACGCTGTCCCAGGCCAGCTGTTGGCTTCTCACCGCGTGAGCATCAGGGTTCCCAGACGTTCACCTGGCTCCTCGGAGACCTCCTTGTACTTAACCGCTGAGCTCGGAGAGGCCCGCCGATCGGAGAACAGGCCTGACCTGGGTTCACGGAGCATCTCGGCACCCTTGCTGGTGCCAGTTGCATTGCTGTAAATAAACCTGCGGATGTGATTAAGTTCCCAAAAGGCCTCCTTCCTTCACTGCTTGTTTTCTGAAATTCTGTATTCTTTTATTTCACCATGAGAGCGTGTGCAGAAGCATTAGAGAAGAGAAAACTCTCCCCCTCGAGGCTCTCCCACTCGACGTACAGAGCGGCTGTGGAAGCACGCTGGTGTTTCTCCAGTCTTTATTCTCAGCAGTTTTTTAAGCATAATATGCTCGCATATTGCATATGGTTGTGCTCTCTGCGTTTGTTATATTGTCCCGTCATAATGTGTTTTTATTTTTTTCTGTATTAGTTCCTGGTCTTTTCAGCCATTGCCTTAAACGGTTGCATAATATCCTGATGATATCCTGCCCTGTGCGTATACTATCCTCTGCTTAAAGGTGGTGGGGTGGACTTGCAGTGTAATTGCGGCTGTGATGTGAGTTTTGTCTGTGCTAAGAGTGCCTTCAGAGATTCAGAGGGTGAACGGTCCTGACGCCTTCGAGGGTCTCGACGCAAGCCGCTCTGTGGGAGCCTGAGGCTCTCTTCAGCCTGGTGGTCACCGGGCCTTTTAATGAACGTGATTCTTCTGAGTTCGACTAGGCCGTCGATGGCAGCCCCTGAATCCTGTTTTTGTTTCTGTAGTCCCTGTCACATTTCTCAGGTTTGGGGCGCCTTTTAGTGGCTGCCGTGCAGTGTTCACGGTAAGCTTCCTGTCGGCCCGTGGCTTCCCGGGCGGGGGTTTGTAAACTCTGGGGACTCGGTCACCTGCCCCCACCGCTGCCACCAGCGCCCGTCACCCGCCCCAGGCTGGGCCCGCAGAGCAGGCTGTTGGGAGCTGCCGGGCAGGGCGGCGAGCGAGCCCCGCGGACACGCAGGCCTCCCCACGTGGCGGCCGTTCTCCCCGTGTTTTGGAAGTTTGAGGGTTCCGAGGGGCCGAGGTGCGTTCCGGGGGTCTCTCCACTGTCCGTGGCTGCTGCCTCTGTGGTGCCGCGGGCCCAGCTCCGAAGGCCGGGCTTATGCCCTGTGTGCTGCCCCCAGGCGTGGCCTCTGTGCTCTCTGCCAGGCCGGCTGAGGCTCCGCTGGGCAGAGGCGCCGGCCCAGCACATCATGATTCTGGCCGCGAGGCTTCCCCTCCTCCGCAGCCCTGGAGTCGGGCGCTGCTGCCTCCCTCGCCCGCGTGATGGCAGGGCAGGGCAGAGAGCAGTGGGGACAGGGTTGGGGCCGGCCCAGACCTTCCCAGGCAGGTTCTCCCCACCTCCCTGCCCCCACGCCACTTACTGTGAGCATCTCAGAAATCTTGACTTCGTGTCTGCTTCTCAAGGAGCTCATTCGGGCTGCGGGCACAGAGGTCCATTCTAGCCTTCCACTTGAGTGCCGAGTTTGGAGTATTTTCACCCAGCTTGAGCACAGCTGTGTCCGTCACCTGGCGATGCTCGCCCACCTCGGGCTGGACAGTAACGTAGGCTCTTCTAAGGACTGTAAAGAATTGTAGTTTCCTTGAAAGGGTTTAAAAAATAAAAATACTTGTTTTGGCTGTGCTGTGCGGGCCTTCTCTCTAGGAACGGTTGTTGCTGTTCCGTCCCTCAATCTTGTCTTTCTGTGACCCTGTGGACCGCAGCACGCCAGGCTTCCCTGTCCTTCACCATCTCCCCGAGTTGGCTCAAACTCATGTCCATCGAGTCGGTGGTGCCATCCAGCCATCTCCTCCTCTGTCGTCCCCTTCTCCTCCTGCCTTCAGTCTTGCCCAGCATCGGGGTCTTTTCCATTGAGTCAGTTGCTCGCATCAGGTAGCCAGAGTATTGGAGCTTCAGCTTCAGTCCTTCCAATGGCTATTCAGGGCCGATCTCCTTGAGGATGGACTGGATGGATCTCCTTGCAGTCCAGGGACTCTCGAGATCTTCTCCAGCGCCTAGCTGCGGTGCGTGGGCTTCTCCTTGCAACGGCTTCTCTTGCTGGGGACCACGGGCTCTGGAGTGCACGGGCCTCAGGAGGGGCCGCACGTGGGCTCCGGGCGTGGAGCGCGGGCCTCGGGAGGGGCCGCGCGTGGACTGAGGGCCTCAGGAGGGGCCGGGCGTGGAGCGCGGGCCTCAGGAGGGGCCGCACGTGGGCTCCTGGCGTGGAGCGCGGGCCTCAGGAGGGGCCGGGCGTGGAGCACGGGCCTCAGGAGGGGCCGGGCGTGGACTCCGGGCATGGAGCCTGGGCCTCGGGAGGGGCCGCGCGCGGGCTCCGGAAGTGGAGCACAGGCTCAGTGGTTCCGGTACGAGGGCTTGGTTGCTCCGTGGCGTGTGGGATCTTCCCGGACCAGGGATTGAACCCGAGTCTCCTGTGTCTCCTGCATCGGCAGGCAAATTCTTCACCTCTGAGCCACCAGGGAAGCCCCCTAAAAGGGGGTCTTACCCTGGCTGTCCAGAGGCCGCCTCTCCCCTGGGGAGCGAATTCCAGTGGCGAGCAGGTGCAGTTTCTGCCTGAGTCTCAGCAGCACCCCACGTGGTCTCTGGTCTGAAGGTGCCTGCCCAGCGGAGCCAGCATGTTTTCCTGGCTTTTATGCTGTAGTTGGGGCTGGCGAGGGGTGGTCTTGTTACTGCTCTAAAGGCTGAGTTTGCAGAGGACCGTCTGCGACTCACCCACGCGTGGGCCGTGGGTCCCGAGTGGAGTGTGGCTCTTCTGTGTCTGGTTCCTGCTCAGCTGCTGGGCCGCGTGCGCTCCTGGGACGGAGGCCTGGGTGTGGGACGTGTTGGGCTGCCTGGCCTCCAGCGAGAGTGCAGAGATGGCAGGCATCAGCCCGAGCGGGACTCTGGGATGCTGGACACGGACCCTCTCCTGGATGGGTCTGCGGCAGTTTCTGCCTGCTGGTCAGGGGCGCTCTGCACTCTCGTGGGCACCGTGTATCACTCAGACCAGGACGCCAGTGGCTAGCACCCCCCAACCCCCTGTCCTGAGCAAGGGCAGTGGGCCCACCCCCAGCCAGGCTGCCCCCCTGCTCAGAGCCTCTGGCTCTGTTTTGGGGAAAAGTTGCTGATAGTTCAACAATCAAATACTTGCGGGATTACATGGCCGGGAGATGCTGTCAGAAAGGGGCGAGTGATTTAGCTGTAGATCTGCTCAGCAGCCCACGCGTTCTGGATGCTTCTCTGTTGTCAGATGTGAGTCAGGCCTCCGGCTTCCACTGGCCCAGAACCCCTCGGATTTCGGATTCAGTTTGCGGATGATGACAGAGCCAGGCTGTCGTTGGCATTTCATTGTCGGGGCCCTGTCTCTGCCCACTCGAAATATACCTGTGACCCCCAGAATGACAGCAGGGTCGTGTAAGGGGCCTGTCGGGACATCTGGAACACGAGCCCCTGGAAGGCGCCGGCCTGCGTCCTGGCGGGTCCTGTCCAGACGATGCCCTTTAAGACACAGGGGTGCATGGCCCGACTTACTCCCACCGCTGTTCCGGGCTGGCGGGCCCTCCGCCACCCCAGCTCCCTGGCTCTTCTGTCTGCCGGGGGTGGCCCCCCTTTTCATGGTCCCATGTCTCCGGGGCCATGTCCTGTCCAGTGCCCTGGCCGTGCCCTCTGCCCTCACAGAGGCTCTTCCCTGAGAAGTGAGGACAGCTCAGCCCTCGGGACAGCCCCCCGGGGTTGGCGCGCCGTCTCCTGGAGCTTCGCACACGTGGAGCCCTCGCAGGGCGTGCTCTGGGTCTGGCTGCCCCCGTGCTTTGTAATTGCCTCGAGATTGAGTCATTATGATTCTGCGTTGTGAGCGAGTCGGTGCCTGATGATTGCCGAGTCCTCTTTTGCTGTAACGGAGTCTTCCCTTTGACTCCCCAGGCGGTCCCTGCCCCGTCTTGAGGTCGGGAGGTGTGACCAGGCTCTCCACCCTCTTCCCTGGCCGCCGGGCGGAACCTAAGAAGCTCTCTGGGACGGGGTCGCTCAGAGCCCGTCCCTGGGCGGCCCCTGCATCACCTTGCTGGAACCACATGTTCTCCAGCCCCCCGACCCTCGGCCTCAGACTCCCCGGCCTCAGACTCCCCGGCTGGCCCAGCCCCCGTGTCCCAGCAGACGCTGAGGCTTCCGCGCCAGCTCTGGGACGGTGGGGAGGCTGGGACTTGGTCCTGGAGGTCGCGAGGAGACACGGGTGCCTGCTGTCGGCAGGACCCTTGGCTCCTGTCCCAGGCTGGGAGCAGAGCATCGGGTTTGCCCGAAGGCCCCGTCTGTCCACAGGCCAGCGCTTCCCAGCCACACACCGGGAGAGCGTGGCCGAGCTCCTGAGAAAGTGAGATCCTGCTGGGTCTGTGTGTAAAGGAGGTACGCCCAGAGCCCCGTGTCTCTGCCTGCCTCCTCCCTGACCTGGGGGCCCACCAGGGCCTGGGACCTGAGACCCAAGGGCTGGGTCAGTCCTGCCTGCCTCGCTCCAGGGGCCCGGTTACCCTCCTGAGGTGGAGCTGAGCAAACCTGAGTTTCTTCGTTTTGCTTTATAAACTTGCTCTAGTTCCCGGGATCGGTGTGGTCCAGGCCCACACACACCTGTTTGGAGTGCCTTGCCCTTGCCAGGACTGTGCCTAGTACCTGCAATAAGGGGGGAGAGAGAGAGAGAGAGTGTGTGTAAAAAACCTCTGATTCATGCACGATGAGCGGGTGTGTGTGTGTGTGTCTGTCTGCCTGTAACCTCTGATTCACGCACAGTGAGCGGGTTGTGTGTGTGTGTAACCTCTGATTCACGCACAGTGAGCGGGTTGTGTGTGTGTAGCCTCCAATCTATGCACAGTGAGCAGGAGTTTGCCTTCCAGAGGATGTGTCTGCTCTACCACGGCTGACAAAGCAAGCAGCTGCTCACAAGGAAATATCTAAATATGCATGAAGTCCTAATTATTAAAAAGTATTGTTTTAACTTCTTGAATATTAAAAAATGGGAGTATAAATGCAGATGCAGTCTGATCAGCCCCTGGGACCCTTTGCGCACTCAATTGATGAGTGCTTTGTGATGGCGGGCTCCCTTCTCGGGGGGCCGGGGGGGGACGCAGGGGCCACAGGCGGCCTCCCCGTGCTTCTGTGTAACTGCAGGGCCAGGCCCTGTTCCAAAGACCAGCAGTTCCTCATCGCTGGCTTTTCTGCCCGCCTTGCACAGGCCACTTCCAGGCGCCCGGCATCTGGTGGAGCTAGTGTTGGTGGAGGCACGTGGGGTCAGGCTGGCGGCGCGCCTTCCGGACCCGGGTGCAGATCTCCAGCCCTGTGCTCCGGAGCCCAACGGCTTTGGCTGTGTCCATGGCTGGGCCCTCGGGGTGGGGGTGGCGTGGGCCGTGACACTGAGCTCTCTAGTTGTGAGCCTCGGTTTCTTCTTTTGAAGGGGCTTCCCAGGTGTCGCTCATGGTCAAGAACCCACCTGCCAGTGCAGGAGATGTGAGAGACACGGGTTTGATCCCCGGGTAGGGAAGATCCTCTGGAGAAGGGCATGGCACCCCACTCCAGTATTCCTGCCTGGAGAATCCCATGGACAGAGGAGCCTGGTGCTACAGTCCATGGGTTGCAAAGAGTCGGACATGACTGAGCCTGTAGAGCTGACGTGTGCCCACCCCCCGGGCTTGTGGCCTGGGCTGGTGAGTGCACCCTCCCTTTCTCGGCCCCCAGCTATGAAAGAACGCCCCTCAAAGCGCGCGCCTCCCCCCAGGTTTCTCATGCTGGGGTCTGCACTCTGCCTCTCGCGTCCTGCGAGCCTTGTGTCTGAGCCTCCACGTGGGCACATGGGGCTGGCCTGAGCAGGGGGCAGCACCCCCTGCTTGCTCTGCGTGGACACAGGCCCCGAGATGCTCCCGGCAGTGTGGGGAGCTGTGGCTGAGCCCAGCCCTGTGCCCGGACCTGCGAGGGGGTGAAGCGAGACTGGTTCTGACAGTCACAGACCTGCCTGCAGGGGTCTGCGTGGGGGCGGGGCAGGGGCGACGGGCAGGGCGTGGGTGCAATTCAGCTTACGGGAGGAGTCTCCTTGGGGACCCCGGAGACATTTGGGGAGCACAGTCTGAAGGGAGAGCCTGGGCGCCCTTCCTGCAGGCTGGAGGGGAGGGGACGAGGCTGGCTGTCACTGGTGCGGTGTGTTGGGTTCCCAGGTGTCAGGGACCGACCCCCCCCAACCCCGCATACACGGGGCGCTCACAGCCTCAGACGTGCATCCTCTCACAGGGAGGAGGCC
This sequence comes from Sylvicapra grimmia, assembly GCA_006408735.1. Lineage (NCBI taxonomy): Eukaryota > Metazoa > Chordata > Mammalia > Artiodactyla > Bovidae > Sylvicapra > Sylvicapra grimmia. The sequence goes on along the minus strand of SJYH01008851.1, from coordinate 12,624 downwards.
TCGGCAGCTGTCTCCAGTGTTCTTGCCAGGAGAATCCCATGGGCAGAGGAGTCTGGGAGGCCCCAGTCCGTAGGGTCGTTAAGAGTCGGACAGGACTGAAGCGCACACACGTCCTCTCCCAGGCTGGAGGCCAGAGGCCTGAGCCCGGTGCCCGCGGGACCGCCTCCTTTCTCTGTTTGATCCCAGTGTGCAGCTTGTGAGCCCTGGATGCCCAATCAGGGCTTGAACCCGGGCCGCTGCATTGGGAGCCCAGAGTCTTCCCCTGGGCTGCCAGGGGAGGTCCCAACAGTGGCAGTTTGTTTAGCTTTCTGGTCTCGTCCCGAGCGGCGTGTAGATCTCAGTTCTCTGATCCACCAAGGCCTCACTCCTGGAGGCTTTCCCAGCCTCCGGGGCCCCCAGTGGTCCCCAGCATGCCCTGGCTGGTGGACGCAGCACCCCAGTCCTGGTCTCGGTCACCACAGGGACTTCTTCCCCGTGTGCCTCCATCCACAGTTCCCTTTTCTGATACGGAACCCCAGTCTGCGGCCTCATCTTAGCTGCATCTGCAAAGACCCTGTTTCCCACCAAGGTAGTGTTCACAGGTCGCCTGGGGTTGGGACTTAATGATGGCTTTCGGGGGACACAGTTAAACAGATGGGCCGTCCTGGCCCCGAACCTGGCGGGCGTGCTGGGGAGGAGCAGGTCCTGGCCTGCCCTTTGGTCCCGTGCAGAGCAGGCCAGCGCTCAGAGTGCCCCGGGCGGCTCCGGGACTGGTCTGGCTCCTCCGTGCAGGACAGCTTGGCCTGTGGGGTCACATGTGCTTCAGCAAACATGGGGCGAGGAGCACCGAACTGCTGTCCAGCATCTGCTCAGACTGCGCTGTTCGGCTCATTGTGGTCCGTGTCAGGAAGGATCAGATGGTTCAATCGGATCCATTTCGCCCGGTGGCATTTTAAGTACAGAAATGGTGCTCCATTTTCAGGGGGACAAAAAGCCCTTTTCTTATGGCTGCGAGCGCCCTGTTATCAGTAGACCTCCGTGGCTTCAGGGGCAGCCGGGCCCTGGCCTGCCCATCAGTGACCCGCGCTGAGCCCTGTGCTGTTCCTGTCGCTGTGAAACTGAAGCCAGGTGCGTCTGGGGTTCCATAACCGAGAGTTGCCTCGAGGGGCTTTGTCTCCATTATCCTGGGATCTCGGGTGCGATAAGGTGTCAGGAACGAGCTGCTTTTAATTAAATTTCACAAGAGAAAAAATGTTAACTCTAGAGGCGTCTTTCTTTCCTGTAGCTGACAGCGTCTTTAGAAAAACGTACCGCACACGTTCATCTCTGCCATCGTGAAGAGGCGGTTCTCAGGACCTGTCAGTGTTGTTGGACAGGAGGGGAGACTCAGTTAGCAGTGAAGGGTATGGTTGAGTCTGACCTTAGCCCTGCCTCACTGGACAGATCCGTGGAGATTCTTCTGATTCCCCCGATTTTAAGGGCGGTGACGTTAAAGATCTGGATGTCTCCGCCTTGCCCTGCCCTCCGTCTGCACGCGGGCACCGGGGCGGTACGGGGAGAGCCTCCTCCCAGGTGAGATTGCTCACCGGAGCTTCACCCCAAGTGCGCCGGGCCTTCTGTTGTCCAGTTGCGTCCCTGGCTCCTGGGGCCAGGAGCCTCCAGGGCTCGGTGTTCGGTCTTAGGTGAGCAACCTCAGGTCCTCGGGCAGGGGGCCGCGGACCCCGGCTGCTTCCTGCCCCCTTCTTGCAGCCCACAGCCATCCCGCTTGTCGGGCAGCAGCACGTGGTGGGGGTGGGGGACAGAGGGTGAGTGGAAGGATTCTGCAGAGATGCTGAGCTGCATTTCGGACCCACTGACTTGGAGAGCCTTGGACACGTGTGCGGACCAGGTCCAGCAGATGACTGGACCCGGGGACCAGAAGCAAGGCCTTGTGCACAGCCACCCTGTGCTGAGAGGTGTGGGACACACGGAGAGTGTGTTCAGCACGTGTGTGCAGGACAGTTACTCAGATCTCAGAGGGCTGGGCCTGCCTGGGGCTCACCCTTCGAGTCTCCCACGGAGCCGGTGTGCCCCTGGGGCGGCGAGGAAAGCTCACCCGCTGGCCAGACTTGGCCTCAGAGCCCAGCGGAGCCTTGCTCTCGCCCCGGCCACTTCGCCCGGTGCCTTTCAGTGCTCGCTCTGGACAGGCAATTGCAAAGCTTTGGAGGCGTTCCGCTGTTTTGAATTGGGTGGCGCTGTGCCCCCAGGCCCTCTGCCTGTGTCCCTGTCCCTGCTTGGCCCTGCCTGATGCCAGCCCATTTTAAAATCTCCTCCGAACCTCCTTCCCGGACTGCAGAGGAGAAGGCAGATGCTGGGAGGTGGCCCAGTGCCGCTGGCTCAGGCGTTGTGTCAGAGCCTGCCTCCTCCTGCCCATCCGAGTGCTGAAGCGGGAGGTGCGCGGGCCGGGGTCGGGGAGGGCAGGGCCTGCAGAGGTGGGGACCAGCAGCACAGGGCAGACGGGCCTTTCTGCTCCCCGGGAGGCTTCCCTCTGTGTGGACACAGTGAAACCTGGACTCGGTTGGCGCGGAGCAGGCCAAGCAGCCAGCTGACCGCCCCCAGGTCCTCGGAGTTGCTTTTGGAAAGTCAGGCCCGTCCTTTCAAGCCCGGGGCGGGGGCAGGACTGTGTGCGTCCTCAGGGGTCAGGCCGGAGCAGGAGAGGTGCTGGGCTGGAGCCAGGGCCTCAGGAAGGGGCTGGGGGTGTTTATGTAGTGACTTGAAAGAAACAGACCACACAGACGTGCGCGCGCAGACAGCTGGGCTGTTCTCGGCATTTCCCCTCTTAAGGCTCTTCTGGGTCTGCCTTCGAAGCCGGGGTGGATGGGGGCATCTTCCCGTCTTGTCTGTCTGGAGCATGCTTGTCCATCTGTCTGTCTGTCCCTTCTTGGACTGGTCCTAGTGCTTGTGTGTGTGTGTGTGTGTGTGTGTGTGTTAGTTGCTCAGTCGTGGCCAACTCTTGGCGACCCCATGGTCTGTAGCCCACCAGGCTCCTCTGTCCATGGAATTTTCCAGGCAAGAGTACTGGAGTGGGTTGCCATTCCTGTCTCCAGAGGAACTTCCCTACCCAGGGGTGAACGCAGGTCTCCTGCATTGCAGGCAGATTCTTGCTTGTGCCGGACACTAAAGTACAGGTAAGGCAGCGCCCCCGCCTCGGGACCTTCGGGTGCGTGGGGACAGAGGGCAGGTGCCCCTTCTATGCAGCTTGAAGGGGCGAGACGGGGGTGGCTGGGAGGGTGGCTCCGCTGTGCAGGCCACCTGCAGACTCTGGCTTCCTGCCCCTGGATCCCTGCAGGCCAGCAGTGGGGGCCTTTGAGGGCAAAGGTCTGGGTGCCAGGTCGCGGGGGCAGGCACCGCCTCAGGCCGGGTGGGCCTCGTGCACAGCCCACTTTCGGGGAGAGGACCATGTTTCCCCAGGCCCTTCCCCGCCTCTGCCAGCATCTTTGGGGTACAGCAGACATTGCGCTGGGCCTTCAGGGGAGCCAGCCTCCCTGGGGAAGGGTGCACAGCACAGCCTGGGGCAGGGCCTCCAGGCGCGGCCGTGGCCTTGTGAGCCTGGCAGTCTCCCTCGTGCCCCGCGGGGACTTTCATGAGGGACGTGTCCTGGGCTGGATGAGCTGGAATCATGTCCTCAAGTGGAATCTGCAGGGTAACTGTCTCTCAAACCCTGGGGCCAGAAACCCCGGTGGTTTCTCTATTCATGGACTTGTGTTGCAAGGAGATGTGATAATTGATGAGTATCTGTGGAAATGGATACGATTGTGTCCTCTTTAATGAGCTAACAATTTCATGCCGAAATCTCAGCAGCGCTATTGTTTAGAAGACAAGGGGACATGCAAATGAGGCCAGGGCTCAGATTGTGGTGGGAACAATGCAGGCAGCCTCTTTATTGGACTCATTAATTAATTCCCCATCAGCCAATGTCCCTGGGAATGAACTGGAAAAATAATTAAAATGATACATGAGGTAAGGAGTTTAGAAATTCGAAAGGTGAAGGCAAGAATTAGTTTAATACATAATTAGACATATTATTTGTGACTGCATTTTTTTTTAAGCATGTTTCACGGAGGCAGTGGGGTCCTATTTTTAGTCCTGGGTAGCTCATAAATACCATTTGGGGCTGTTTTTCAACTCATAAAGGCTCATAAATTTTCTTAATGACATTAAGTGGCTAATTATATTGTACATTGTTAAAGTAACTCCAACTGCAAAATCGAATAATACAACAAAAGTTTCAGAAGCAAGTTTTTAGAGGAGTTAATTTGGCTAAATTACCAAGTGAAATTCTGAGTGTTTGCACCCAGCTGAAAGAATTTCAGCAAAGCATCCCCTACAGCTTGTGTTGTAGGTTTGATCTGCAGGATGAACTTTGCCTACCAGCCAGCCTGCCTGCTATTGAAGTGAGCGGTCCAGGTGGGAGGTCCCCCCCACCCTGTCAGGTCCTGGCTGACCTCTGCGTCCACAGTCCTCCACGGCAGGCTAACCAGACAGAACGTGCATTCCCACCGTCCTGACTCTCAGCTTGGTTGCCCTGCTGTGGGTGTCGGGCTCCCGCAGATAGCAGTCGAGTCCGTCCTTGAATGCTGCCAGCACGCTTGAGTTCCACCAGCCTTAAACTCCTGGTCAGCATCGCCGCCCCCGTAGGATCCCACCACTGGGAGGGACCACTGCTGCCCTGACCGCCCCAGCGTCCACCCACATGGTTCCCTGCGATTCAGCGTTACTGTGAATGGCACCCCAAAGACGGCCCAGCAATTCCGCTCCTGGGAATCTGAAGATATAAACATTTCTCTTTGTTTATTTGGCTGTGCCAAGTTTTAGTTGTGGCCTGCAGGATCCAGTTCCCCCAACCCAACTGGGCCCCCTGCATTGGGAGCACGGAGCCCCACCCACTGGGGCACCAGGGAAGCCTTGGTATAGACATTTTTTAAGGTTACTAATGTTAAATTTGAACCCTATACTGAGGCCTTTTTTTTTTTTTTTTTTAATGAATTATTTCAAACTCACTTTGGAAGCCAGTCTCCTGAGCTCCTGGAGAAAAGAACGTGAGCCCCAATGAAAGAATAAGCCCGCTTATGAGGGCCCAGGGTGGCAGCCGCCGTCACGAGCAGCTGCGTCACTCCTCGGCTCGCGGGGCGTCAGGTCAGCGGGCCGGGAGCCGGGTCTACCCGCACCTTCAGCGGGTCCTCGGGGGCTCAGGGCCGGCAACGGCCACCTGGCCACGGAGCCGCTGCGGGTCGGCTCTTGGGCCCGGGCCTCCTGCTGCACTGCTGAGCCCGCAGCTGCCCGTGTGGCCCTTGGTCCCTGCCTCTCCTCTGTGTTATGCCCGAGGTCCGGATCCCCAAAACTGAGAGAATAAGACGTCCACAGTAATGCAAAAGCACAAAGGGGTTTTACTGCTAGCTCGAGCTAGGGCTCAGGTCTCATCCAGCGCAGTGGAGTCTGACAAGAGCCCCGAGCTCTGGGTTACAGCAGTATTTATACATTTCGCCCTGTTCAAATGTTGCGATAGAAGAGTTGGCAGACAGTGACTGGTTAGTCTATGCGCGCGCGGGTTTTCTTGGGGGATTTCCATCTTTCTCCTGATTGGTTCGGGCCAGGCTATGGGGAATATATTAATTGGTTGAGTTCTGGCGCCGGCGGGAATTTTGAATTTTTTTATTATGACCTTATCTCCCGGAACAGTGACTTAGCTTTCCCGTAAACCAAAACTCAGGCCTGCCCTAGTCCTTGAAGCCTGTCATGGCTTCTGTTTGGTCCCAACATTCCCCCCCTGTCGTTTGATCATATAGAGGAGTCCTCCTCCATATCCTGGGGCAGGGTCTGATATTGCTGCCTCAACACAGGTAATTGAACTGTGTTAATATGCTCCTTTATGAAGGTTATCAGCTTGTTGAGGATACATGGGCCAAAAGTGAGAATCAGCAGAAGCACTATGATTGGGCCCAGTAAAGTGGAGATTAGCGTTGTCAGCCAGGGAGATTGTTGGAACCAAGACTCGAATCAGCCTAGTTGGGCCTCCCATTCCCTTTTTCGTAGCGCTAATCCCTCTCTCACCTTTGCCATAGATTCTCTCACCACTCCTGTATGGTCTGCAGAGAAGCAACATTCTTCTCCTAAGGCTGCACATAACCCTCCTTGGTGTAGGAAGATCAAGTCTAGGCCCCTTCTGTTCTGTAAAACCACCTCCGACAGGGAAGTTAGGGATTCTTCAAGGTGGCTAATTGACTCCTCTATGCGGGCGATGTCTTCATCTATGGCGGCCCGCAGGGAAGTCAGCCCTTGGTTCTGCATCGTCAAGGATGCTATCCCTGTCCCTGCTCCGGCAATCCCGAGACCAAACAGGGTCGCTAAAGTAATAGCAGCAATTGGTTCTCTTTTGCTTCTAAACATCTCTCCCGGCTCCATTCCCTGGTCCCAGTGAGTGTACATAACCTCCCCAGAGTGGTATAGGATCTTTGGTATTACGGCGACCAGAATACAAAATTCTCTACTCTGATTAAAAACTGCTGCATGTAAGCAAGGAGTCAACCCAGTATGGGAACAGACCCACCAACCCCCTGCCTCAGGCACAGTCCCTGTTGTCCCATTTAGTCCTGTGAGACTAGCAGTTTGGGCGCACAGGGGGGTCTTTTCAGATGGAACTGTACCTAGGCAAAGTCCCTTTCCCCAGACTTCTCTCATTGTGAGACGGACCTTACGTTCCCCCCATTGACATTGAGGTGGGTTCGGGCTGGTGGATAAGTTGTAAGAAATAGTTAAGCCTACTGCTTCATAAAAGGGAGGGTAAAGAGTGTAACAGAGCCAACAAGATTGGGTTGCATTTGGGTTGGAATGATTTAGGGCCGCAAAGGCTGCTTTGATCAAACCCCATAATGGGTCCGACATTTCATTGAGCTGTGTCCCTGGCTGGGAAATGAAAGGCTTAGGGCTCAATATTACAGACCCCTGGGCTGGGGATGTCTTGGTCATTTTTTTGTAGGTTGGGAATTTCAACCTGATTGGGTCCTACACTATGCACCTGTATCGGCTCTGTGATCTAATACTTAAAATTCCTCCAGGGTATGGGCCGGGCCACTCGCCGTAGAGTTGGAAACCCCACATCAGCCCGGAGACCCAGGGCTTCCCCTTAGCTGAATTCTGATTGAACATCACCTTAACCTGGGCGTAGTTGTGTCCGCTAGCACGGTGATTGGGGGCAAAGGGCTTTGCAAATGAGAAGTTAACGAAATCCCTGTTTCCCCCTCCCCAGCGCCAAGAGCCGCCACTGGAGGTCACACAGCTCCAAGACCAGCGGAAACAGTGCTGTGGACCCCACAGGTTTCCCAGTTGTTCTTTAAACGTCCGGGGCATGCCCAGAACCCACGGTATCGGATGAAGCCCTCCGCCCAAGTTGTCTCTACAAGGTCTTTGAGGTTAAAGTACATATCTGGCCACCAAGTGTTTGGGGGATGAATTCCTGTGTTGAGCACCTCTCGCATTAACCCATTTTGGAGTTTCTAGGTGATTTCGGCCGGTTGATGCAGGTTGACATTTGCAGCTCCAAGGTTAAAGAGGGCAGTCATCAGCAGACAAATCATGAGGCCTCCCGAGTTCCCTGGCGAATATGCCTCAGCTTCAAAGGGTTTGACAGGTGAAGGTTCGCAGTCCATTCCTTCCGAGCCTCGTCCTGTTCCTCCGGAGTGGCCTGGTGCACGTGGTTGCAGTGCACCCAAGGTCCAATGCCGTCAACCTTTAGGGCAGTAGGGGTAGTGAGGAGAACAGCATAAGGGCCCTTCCGTCTGGGTTCCAGTGTTTTGGACTGGTGTCGCTTGACCCACACCCAGTCCCCCGGGCCAATGCCTTGTGAGGAGATCGTCCCCCTGTCCTGGCCCTCATGGATTTCTTTGACCAAGGTCCAGATGTGCATACGCACCTTACTCAAAGCCAGCAGAGCCTCTCGGAATTTCCGTAACGAAGGTGGCGGCTTGATTTTTCCCTCAAAAATAGGGCATACGATAGGGGGACCCCCGTAAACAATTCCAAAGGGGGTTAGGTTCAACTTGTAGGGGGTGTTACGCGCTCGGAAAAGAGCGAAGGGAAGGAGAGTCACCCAGTCCCCGCCAGTCTCTCTTGCCAGTTTTGCCAGTGTTTCTTTTAGTGCCTGATTCATCCTCTCCACCTGCCCTGAGCTCTGGGGACTGTATTTGCAATGTAGCTTCCATTTGGTCCCCAGGGCTGAGGCCAGTCCCTGAACAATTTTACTCACAAAAGCGGGCCCATTGTCAGAACCAGTAGATGCCGGCATCCCAAACCCAGGCACTGTCTCCTCTCGGAGCTTTTTAGCCACCATTACTGCTGTCTCTCTCTTTTAGTGGGGTAGGCCTCCACCCACCCAGAGAACGCATCTACCAGAACTAACAAGAAACGGTACCCATACTCGCCTGGCCTTACCTCCGTAAAATCTATCTCCCAGTGCTGTCCTGGCCTCTCTCCCCGGCACCTTATGCCCGTGTGCTGTCGTTTTCCCGGCCTCATCATCTGGCACGCCTTGCAGGCGCGGACTATGTCTTGTATAGTTGCCTTTTGTCGGGGAAACCGCAGACGTGCTGTCTGTAGAAGTGCTAGAGTCTTTTTCTCTCCCAAATGGGTGGTCTGATGTAGATCGTGCAAAGGTGCCGACCCAAGTCAGCAGGGAGCAACAAGTTGTCACTCTGGTCCCGATACCATCCATCTTCACTCACAGGACGGTCGGTATTTTCTTGAATCCAATTCTGATCAGAGGAGGAGTACTCGGGGGCCGGGGGCAGGGTCCCCATTCCCGGGCGGGTAGTCCTACAGTTAATGTATGGGTCTTACAGTCTCTGGTGGCCACCTCATGAGCCTCTGCGTCGGCGGTGCAGTTACCTCGCGCCCCCATTTCTTCTCCTTTCTGGTGCCCTGGGACATGGACTATGGATTCCGCCCGGGGCTGATGGACCGCTGCCAAGAGTCGGCGGATTTCAGGCAAGTTTTTAACTTCTTTTCCCTCTGCTGTCGGGAGCCTTCGCTCTTTATATATAGGGCCTTGGATATGCACTGTGCCAAAGGCGTACCGGCTATCAGTATAAATGGTGACCCTCTTCCCTTTTGTCCTTTCCAGTGCTTGTATTAAGGCTATTAATTCTGCTTTCTGAGCGGATGTTCTGGGGGGCAGAGCTTCAGCCCAGATGACCTTCCCAGAGTCATCCACTATTGCTGCTCCCGCCCTCCTCTGTCCGTCCTTTATATAACTGCTTCCATCGGTGAACCATGTTAGTTCACTGTTTTTCAAGGGTATGTCTGTGAGGTCCCTCCGTATGGCCTGCACATCGGCCAATACCTCAACACAATCGTGGAGGGGTCCGTCTGTCTCCGGGACGGGCAGAAGGGTGGCCGGGTTCAGAAAGCAGGGTATTTGAAAGTGTATCCGGGGAGTGTCCAGCAGTAAGGCCTGGTAATGGGCCAAGCGAGCGTTGGAGATCCACTTACCCGGTGGCTGCTTGAGGATTCCTTCAATGGCATGAGGAGTGTAGACTAGAAGGCGCTGTCCATAGGTCAGCTTGTTGGCGTCATGGACCAGGAGAGCAACGGCCGCGATGATACGGAGGCAGGGTGGCCACCCGGCAGCCACTGGATCCAACTTTTTGGAAAGGTAGGCTACGGGCCGCCTCCAAGGTCCCCACTGTTGCGTTAGAACTCCCTTTCCCACTCCCTGTTTATCGTCCACAAATAGTTGAAACGGCTTGGACGGGTTAGGGAGAGCAAGGGCCGGGGCTTCTAGCAGAGCCTGCCGGAGCTCTTGAAATGCCTGTCTCATTGGCTCAGTCCAAGTCCAGTTTTTAGTCTCCCCGCCTCCTTCATATAGTGGCCGGGCCTTCTCGGCGAACCCCAGGATCCATAGCCTGCAGTACCCAATAGTCCCAAGGAACTCTCTCACCTGACGGGGAGTTGGCTCAGGGATCTGCAAAATAGTCTTTTTCATGGCCTGTGTCAGCCATCTTCGTCCCTGCTTTATCTTATATCCTAAATAAGTGACCTCCTATTTAGCAATTTGGGCTTTCTTTGCACTAGCCCGGTATCCCAATGTCCCCAAAGTTTGGAGGAGGTCGCCAGTCGCCTCTAGGCATGCCTCCTCGGTAGTAGCGGCCAGCATAAGGTCATCCACATACTGCAACAGGGCGACCCTGGGGTGGTCAGCCCGGGACTCACGGAGGTCTTCACCCAGGGCCTCACTGAATAGTGTTGGAGAGTCTTTGAATCCCTGCGGGAGGCGAGTCCAGGTTAGCTGTCCTGTGGTCTGGCTGTCCTCCTCGGTCCATTTGAAAGCGAAGATCTCTTGGCTCGGAGGGGCCAGAGGCAAACTGAAAAAGGCGTCCTTCAAGTCCAGGACCGTCTACCAGACATAGTCTGGCGGCAGGCCACTCAGGAGGGTGTACGGTGGGATGAATGTCACTCACCCGTTTGCTGACTTAATGAAGATCCTAGACCGGCCTAAAGTCCGTTCCCCCAGGCTTTTTCACAGGTAACAGGGGAGTGTTCCAGGGAGACCGACACCTTTTGAGAATCCCTACCTTCAGGAGCCGCTGTATGTGCGGCGTGATTCCTCGCCGGGCCTCCAGACTCATGGGGTATTGTTTCACCCTTACAGGGGCAGCATCTGCTTTCAGTTCAATAATGATGGGGGGTCTTCATTTGGCCAGTCCTACCCCCGCCGTTTCTGCCCAGGCCAGGGGATATTTTTGGACCCAAGGTTGCACAATAGGATCAATAGCCGTGGGAGGCCCTGGCTAGTACAGTCTATATTCATCTCTCAGTGCGAGGGACAGGACCTGAATAGGGTGTCCGGCCCCATCCGTGACCGATATCCCTCCGTGGGTGAAGTGGATCTGCGCGTTGACCTTGGATAACAGATCCCTTCCTAGCAAGGGTGCCGGGCATTCTGGTATCACTAGAAATGAGTGGGACACCCGTTGGGCCCCCAAGTCCACCTGACGTTTAGTGGTCCAGTAGTATCGTTTTGTCCTGGTGGCTCCTTGTACCCAGCTAGTCTTTTGGGACACTGGTCCATCCTTTTGATTGAGGACCAAGTACTGGGCTCCCGTATCCACCATGAAGCCGACCGGTTTCCCCTCCACATGAATAGTTACCCAGGACTCGGGGAGGGGTGCTGGCCCCTGACTCCCCTAATCACTATCTTCTCCTGCATATAAAATGTGGGCCCCCGGGGAAGGCTCCTTCTTCCTGGGGGGTCCTCCCCTTTGGTTTCTTTTGGGACACTCGTTTTTCCAGTGTCCCTGCTCTTTGCAATATGCACATTGGTCCTTCTTTTAGAACCTGTCTGGCCGGTTTTTCTCCATCTTTCGACCTGACATCCCTAATTCTCTGGGAGTCAGGTCCCTGTTTCACCCCCGCAAAGAAAATCTGAGCCAATTCTTTCTGATTCTTGCGGTTTTCCTCGGCCCTGTATTCCCTCTCTTCCCGTCTGAGTCGCTCCTCCCTCTCCTCGGGAGTCTCCCTGTTGTTAAAAACTCTCTGCTGCCCTCACCAGATCTTGTATCCATTGTTCTCCTAGTCTATCTTCTGCAGTTTCCTCCTAATGTCCAGAGCTGCTTGGTTCACAAAGGCTAGTATGACTGCCGCGTGTGATTCCTCAGCCTGTGGGTCCCTGGGGGTGCGCTGTCTGAAAGCTTCCATTAGTCTCTCTAGGAAGGCTGCCGGGCTCTCTGTTGGCTCCTGTCTAATCAGATTCACCTTGGCCAAATTTGCTGGTCTCCTGGTGGCTGCTCGGAGGCCAGCCATGAGAGTCTGGCGGTACACCCGGAGACGCTCCCTACCTTCAGCGCGTTCGAAATCCCATTGGGGTCGCGTCAGAGGAAACCCTTCATCAATAGGATTGGGTTGCGTGGTGGGCCTTCCATCCACCCCTGGAACACGTTTCTGTGCCTCTGACGAGATCTGTTCTCACTCCTCCGTGTGAAGGGCACCTGCAGTAGCTGCTCACAGTCATCCCAAGTGGGGTTACGGGGGGAAAGAACAGAGTCTAGAAGATTGATCAGGCCCTGGGGTTTTTCTGAGAATGAAGGGGTTTGGGTTTTCCAATTATACAGATCACTCGTGGATAAGGGCCAGTATTGGTAAGTTCGTTCCCCGTCCGGATGGGCTGGCCCCGCCCGAATGGGAAGCGCCCGAAAGAAGACGTGCGGGCCTCCGGGTCGCCATCTTCTGTTGGCTCATAAACTCCTCTGGTCCTCCCACGAGTCCCTCGGGCAGGGCCCCCTTCTTGGAGTGGGGCCGAGGGTTCTGTCCCCCTTCCCGCCTCTCCGGACGATATCTGTGGTACCTGGGGGGGCAAAGGTGGCAGTACATAGGGAAGGGGTGAGAGTTCGGTGTCCAAGTCAGTTAAGTTTGGATATAGCGAGGACTCTTGAAATACCGCCCCGCCTGACCGCCGCGATCTCTATGTTCTTCCTTTTTGGGAGTCTCCATGACAAGTACCTGCGGAACCTGTGAGGTAAGGGAGGGGGAAGTAAAAGGCTTCAGCCAGGCTGGTGGGTTTTCCACCAAATCTTGCCAGACTAGGATGTAGGGTGTCTGATCCGGATGTCCATATGG
>SJYH01008849.1:0-16039 GCA_006408735.1 Sylvicapra grimmia | reverse complement strand
TGAGGATGAGATGGCTGGATGGCATCACGGACTCGATGGACGTGAGTCTGAGTGAACTCCGGGAGATAGTGATGAACAGGGAGGCCTGGCGTGCTGCGATTCATGGGCTCGCAAAGAGTCGGACACGACTGAGTGACTGAACTGAACTGAACTGATGTTCCAAAACAGAAAAATAATGAAAAACCTGTACCTGGAATCTAACTGACCTCTCATACCCTGTTTTCTTTTTTCTTCTTTTCTCCAGATCATGTTCTTAACTGCTGGAACCTATGGACAGGCAATAATGATAGAAAGGTGTAGTGATTATACCAGTTACCATTTATTGAGACAGGGACTATTAGTAACTGTATATCTATCTTTCTGTCTATATACATATATATGCTATTTTTATATAAATTGGCACATATACATTAGTTATATATACAATAGTATATAGATAGATAGATAGATACGCACACACCATTTTATTATATATGGTGGTGGTTTTGTCGCTAAGTCATATCCAAGTTTTGTAATCCCATGAACTGTAGCCCACCAGGCTCCTCTGTCCATGGGATTCTTCAGGCAAGAATACTGGAGTGGATTGCCATTTCCTTCTCCAGGGTATCTTCCCCACCCAGGGATGAACCCACCTCTCTTGAATTGGCAGGCAGATTCTTTACCATTGAGCCACCTGAGAAGCCTATACATGTTCATTACATATAACTAAATTCTATTTTTAAAAAATACTCTACAAATTTGTGCACATAATTGTTGGTGGTAATTGACAACAACACTATGGTATGAAATACTTTAGAATAAAAAACAATAAGCCATTTAACCTCTAAAGGTAAATGACAAGTCTTGCTGAGGTCCAGCCCTGGTGGATCCAGGGAATTCAAAGCAGGGATGGTGTCAGCGAGGAAAAATTTATTTACTTAGAGATATAAAGAGAGATTAGGAAAGAATAGTGTAGTAGGAAAATTTAGTGGAGAAAAGAGGCTGAATAACTTGGTTTAAACAGGAGACCAATAAAGTTCCAAGACAAGGAACTTGCACTGTCTACGTAGGCCACTGGTGCCCACTTGAATAGCGGAGGGTGCCCCACCTTGGGCTCCCTCTCGTGTGGGTCTTAGAAGCCAGGGCAAATAAGTAGACTCGGAAAGCTTCTGCGCTCCAGATGGGAATTCAGCCTGAAAATGAGAAAAGATGACACAGGGGAGCCAAGCATTGGTGCCAGACCCACAACTTTATTTTCAAAAGCAGCTTATATACCCCAAGTTGTATGTAAAGAAATAATGGAATATGCAGAGTTATGCAGGAGCAGCAGTCCTGACCCTTATTGAGACCAGGCTTTCTTTTTTGCATACCTTCCCATATTCAAAAGGTCTTAGGTGGTTTTACATCATCTTCTGGCCAGGGGGCCTGTTAACATTTTTATGGCTCTATTCCTAGATAAATGTCTATTAACCAGAAAACTCTTTTTCCCTTGAAGCGTTTTTTTCTTTAATCTGCATCACCCTCAATGTACTAAAGTTACATTTCCGTAGAACAAAGGTGCAGTGGGTTATAACAAAGAAAGTACTTAACTCAAAGATCTAATGTTACTAATACCAGGGCTACTACCTGTTTTTTCTACATGCCAACTATATCAACAAATTAAATATATGAAAATTTGGCAGCAAATATTGGTTCAACAAATGAAACCCTTAATCAGTCTATTCTAATGATTTTGACTACTCGGAAGCCCCTGCATTCCTAGGATGTTTTAAGCTTCCTGTGCCTCTCGCGATTGGGAGGCTGCAAACAATCACATGTGCAGCTGTAAGAGTCTGGCAGGCAGGCTAGAAAGCCATCAGAGGGGTTTTTGGATTGAAACACTCTTATTATGCCCAGGAGACTTATTATCTAAAAGCTCTAAATTAACTTTTTCCAGAAAAAGATGGTGAAGGGATAGCCCCCTGTTAATGTTAGAAGAGTAGGTGAAAGTCAAAATTCAGTAAGGCAGGCAGACTCTGGTTTTGGGGTAGATGCACGAGCAGATCCAGTGAGGCTCTCTTAAGGCTCAACTCACCTTTGCCTGTCGGGCCTCTTAACCTCATGACTGTTGCCAGGGGTGGGACTCCTCAAGCTGGCTCCCAGCAAAGTATTACATTATTTATAAATTTTCTTTGAACATTAAGTATCATTCTCCATTGTTCATATCACAAACTTAGGCTCAGAAAGCAATCAGTAAGAGTGGTGATTTCAATTAAAAAAAAAACTTTTTAATGTCAGATATTTTCTCATGCCATTTCTCTCACTCTTCTTCTCCTTGGACCCCTATAATGTGAATATTAACATGCTTGATATTGTCTCAGAGGACTCTTAAACTGTCCTCATCTCTTTTCATTGTTTTTTGCTTGTTTGTTTTCTGTTTGACTGCAGTGATTTCTACCTCTCTTTCTTCTGACCCATTGATTATTATTTTGTCTCATTCAGTCTAGTCTTTATGCTTCTAGTTTATTTTTCATTTCCATTATTATATTCTTTAATTCTGCTTGGCTGGTCTTTATATTTTATAATTGTTTGTTAAAAATTTATGATTTCTCACTCTGTACATTCGTTTTCCTCCCAAGTTCTTTATGCTTACTGTCATTACTCTGATCTCTTTCATTGGTGGGTTTCCTATTTCCACATCACTTTGTTGTACTTCTGAGGTTTTAACTTGTGCTTTTGTTGGAAATATATTCCTCCATCTTGCCTAAATTTCTATTTATATTTTTATGTATATAGTAGGTTAGTGAGGATTCTCAACCTTGGAGAAGTGGTCCTCTGTAGAAGATGCCCTATGTGTCCCAGCAGTGGACTCTCATCTCATTACCCAAGGGCTAGAAGCCAGTGGCCTCAGGACTGTTAAACTTTAGCTTCCTTGCCTCTGGTGTCTTTCTCCTGGTGGGTGAGTCTGGTCTAGAGGCTCCTGGGCATTTCCTGGTGGGGGGAGCAGGTGCCTGATGACTGGTGGTTTGAAGTAGGACTTGGACCTCTGATGGGCCAGGACTATGTCTGGAGGGCAAGTCTAGAGGTGGCTGTGGGCTCATAAAGTCGTTATACAGCTTGTCTGCTGTGTCTTCCACTCAGTTTGTTGTTCAGCCTGGCGTGTCCCAGCAATGGAGGCTATAGGCTGTTGGGTGGGGCCAGGTTTTGGTGCTGAGATGTCATTTATGATAGGTTCCAATTTGTTCTGCAATTACTCATGATTTTGGTGTTTTTGTGAGAGGAAGTGAATTTTTGAGGATCCTTTTACTCCCATCTGGGCAGCTCTCCTCAAATAAATATGATTGATAGAAGTATAGTATATGGAAGTCTAAAAGTACCGGACAAAAGAGATATTTAGGGATGGTGTAGAGAAAGGGTGTGAAACTTCTATGCCCTTTTCAGGTGCAATGATCCAAGCACCTCCATGAGTTAATCAACCCAGAAGATCACTACACAAACACTTCAGTAATCACTATTGCAGTCAAAATCTCATTTGGTCCTAGATTTTGGGCTAGTCCTCCAAATTTATCAATTCTAACTCCTGTCCCCTTGTCAAAGTTTATTTTGCAATAAATTTAGTAAAATGAAGTGAGTTTTCTTATTCTCATTTATTTTAATTTCTAGGAAATTACAAAGTTCAGTGCTTACATGTCATGCTTGAGGAGGGAGATTGTGTGTGTGTGTGTGTGTGTGTGTGTGTGTGTGTATGAATGGAAATTTCATGATTCCCACATAAAACTAATTTTATCTACACCTCCATAACACCAGCATGAACACACATAAACACATACACCACTATACAAGGGTTTAAGATTATTTGGATTCCACAGGATTGAATGAATGAAGATAGCAGTTATAAAAGAAAATAAAACAAACTAATAGCTTGTTGGAAATGTGAAGTAAGTTAATGGAATAGGTTATACAGAAGTTAAACATGAAAAAAAATACTTGCAAGGTTTTATGCGGCTCATAGTTGTTCAGTCTCTAAGTCGTGTCCAACTCTTTGTGACCCTATGGACTGCAGCACACTGGGATTACCTGTCCTTCACTATGTCACAGATTTTCTTCAAACTCATGTCCACTGGGACTTCCCAGGGCTCACTAGTGGTAAAAAACTTGCTTGCCAATGGAGGAGACATAAGAGACGTGGGTTCAATCCCTGTGTCATAAAGATCCCTGGAGAAAGAAATGGTAACCCACTTCAATATTCTTGACTGGAGAATCTCATGGACAGAATCCCATGACAGGCTATAGTCCATAAGGTAGCAAAGAACTGAACAAAACTGAAGCGACTTAGCATGCACACAAGCAGGCATGTCTGTCCACTGAGTCGGTGATGCCATCCAACTGTCTCATCCTCTCTCACTCAAAGTACTTGTGGTCAAACTAAAAATGAAAATATGACATGATTTTTTTAATTTTCTGAGATACAATATCCATCCAATTATACCTTTGCAGTTAGCATCCAAATTCAGAAGTGACTCACCTAGATGAGAAACCATGGAAATCCTAAGCATCACTCCATCTTAAGACAGAGAGCACCTGGAGTGCTCCCAGTACTTTTTGTTCTCACCCTTCTATCACACAAAATGGCACAAAACTAGGTCAGTGCATTTAAAATGTGCATATTATAAACACAAGGATTAGAACAGTAAATAAATGTTTGACATTGTTCTGCTAAGAAATACAATAAGAAAAGCTTTAAACCACTTCTAGATGTCTTCTAAGCAAGTAATAAATACCTTTAATCCACTTTATCCTTTATTTCAAATATCTGCAACTTGGATTAATACTCAGGAAACATTAGGGATTGATGCAGTGTTCATGAACTGCACTTACATTAGCTTCAAGATGGGTGGCAGACAATAATAACTAATAGAAGAATCTCTGGACTCAGACTGCATTAATCTAAATCCTAACTCTGTGACTTTACAGCCCTGTAGCTTCAGGAAAGAAAGATAAAATCTTAGGTCTCAATGTTTTTCTGTAAAATGGGACTGAAAATAATCTTTATGTTATTCACTTGTTATGAGGGCTCATCAAGATGATATACATAATGAACTTTAAACAAAATCATATAATATGTGTTATCTGTTTTCATCATAAAATGGATTTTTAAAAATAAGTATAGAAATTTCTATCTTTTAATTAATGCTCACTGTGCATATTTACCAAATATTTTATTCAGAGAATGCAATTTATCATTATAATGGAAGGTAAAATTTAACAGAAGATAGAAGTGAATTATTGTTTTAACAGGATTAAATAGAAACCTAGGTGAAAATAATTGTTAGTCACTCAGTTGTGTCTGACTTTTTGTGGCCCCATGAATTTCTCTGTTCATGGAATTGTCCAGGCAAGAATACTGGAGTGGGTACCCATTCCCTTCTTCAGGTAACCCCAGATAGAAACCTAGAGAGTGAAAGTGAAAGTCGTGGAGTCATGTGTGACTCTTTGTGACTCCACGGACTATACAAGCAATGGAATTCTCCAGTCGAAAATAATGGATTGGGTAGCCAATACTGGATTCTCCAGGGGATTTTCCCAACCCAAGGATCAAACCCAGGTCTCCTACATTGCAGGCAGATTCTTTACCAGCTGAACCACAAGGGAAGCCCAAGAATACTGGAGTGGGTAGCCTATCCCTTCTCCAGCAGATCTTTCTGACCCAGGAATTAAAGCAGTGTCACCTGCATTGCAGGTAGATTCCTTACCAACTGAGCTAACAGGGAAGCTCAGATAGAGAAAGATAGAAGATTTTAGGGAACAGGCTCTAGGCTCCTTATGTTTTGTATAAGCTTTAAATATAATTTATATGTGGAATCTAAGAAAAACAGCAACAAGAGCAAAAGGAAAATAAAACTCATAAAAGCAGAACGTAGAAAAGCAGTTGCCCAGGGTTGTGGGTGGGGAGAATAATGACAGATTGCTGCTGCTGCTGCTGCTGCTAAATCACTTCAGTCATCTCTGACCCTGTGAGACCCCATAGATGGCAGCCCACCAGACTCCTCAGTCCCTGGGATTCTCCAAGCAAAAACACTGGAGTGGGTTGCCATTTCCTTCTCCAATACATGAAAGTGAAAGTGAAACTGAAGTCACTTAGTTGTGTTCGACTCTTAGTGACCCCATGGACTGCAGCCTACCAGGCTCCTCTGTTGATGGAATTTTCCAGGCAAGAATACTGGAGAGGGGTGCCATTGCCTTCTCCTAGTGAGAGATTAGTAAAAGCATATATATTTTCAGCTATAAGATGTATAAGGTCTGAAGAATTAAGTAAAATATGGTGACTATAGTTTTAAATATGATGGTTGCAATGTATAAAAATATTTTCATGCAGAATAGGAAGCAGCTTAGAAATAACTAATTGTAAGAAAAGAAAGAAGCTTCAAGAAAGTCTGAATACAGCAGCAAAATTTTTTGCAGTTGGAAGAAATTAAATATCTTTATCAAAGTATATCGTGTCCTGCCCACTCTTAAGATTTAGGTGTAGTTCTGGTGAATAAAGTTAAATCATAATACATGCTATAAATTTACCATATAAATTGTAATGAAAGTTAAGGAATTTGGAGAACATAAAATGCTAACAATACTTGAGAAGCCAATCAGAAAGAACTTGTGCATGTGGAGTAGGGTGTTTTTGGCTGACCCTGGGGATATTCAGTGCATGGAGCCAGGATACTGGGGAGAGGAAGCAGGGGCTTCCAAGGGTCTTCTTTCCCTCTAAGAAAAAAGTGAAGTCAAGAAACATTCTTGCTTTCCAGGCTTTCAGGCTAATACACAGTTAACTACAGAGAGAAAATTACCATTTCCATTCAAGAGCCTGAATACAGCCTCTAACAAGTCACATGGCCCAACATCTCTGAGCAAGGAGCTTCAGTTTTCTATAATCCTAAAAGCAAAAGCAGCTACTAGAACCACATATGGTGGTTCAGACTGTAAAAGCATCTGACTACAATGTGGGAAACCTAGGTTCGATCCCTGGGTCTGGAAGATCCCCTGGAGAAGGAAATTGCAACCCACTCCAATACTCTTGCCTGGAAAATCCCATAGATGGAGGAGCCTGGTAGACTACAGTCCATGAGGTCGCAAAGAGTCAGACACAACTGAGTGACTTCACTGCTACACTTCAGAACCATGTATAGAATACAAAGCCAATACAACATAAACAAGTCTCACTGATGTAAGATCTTGGCCTCCTGGTCACCACAACACACCTGCCACAGTACACTCCTTCAGGACCATTTGCATGTGAAAACATTCTAGGTACTATTGGTCCAACATATGAACTGGACAGGAATATGGAGCCTCCAAATCTAAGAAATATTCTCTATCCTCTGACATATTCATCTGCTAGTCCTATTTTCCCTGTGGCTGACCACTTTTCAAATTATAGCTTATTTTATAGTAAAGGTACCATCAGTTCAGTTCAGTTGCTCAGTCATGTCTGGCTCTGTGACCCCATGGACTGTAGCATGCCAGGCTTCCCTGTCCATCACTAACTCCCAGAGCTTGCTCAAACTCATGTCCATTGAGTTGGTGATGCTATAACCTGTACAATAAGTTCTGTGAAGTAAAGTAAACTTGTTCTGTGTATTTTCATGTGAAGTACTCATCTAATAGGTGTTTAATAAATTCAAAATGTTTTGTAAAACTGATAATTTAGTTCAGAGAAAGAAATATTACTTTGAAATGATGATTACTTTGTACAGTATTATTCATAATAACTAATTAATGGAGAAAAACTGTGTTGACCCTTGCTTAATAAAATATCAACTTGTGCACATATAAACAGTGGAATATTATTCATCTGTGAGAAAGAAGAAAACCTGCCATTTGTAACAACATGAGTAGACATTGAGGGCATTATGCTAAATAAAAGAGGTCAGAAAGAAAAAGGAAAATGCTCCTTGCAGGACATTTTGCCCTGTCCCAAGTATCCATAAGATAGCTACAGTAAGTCCCCTACATGCAAATGAGTTCCATTCTGAGAGTGTATTTTTAAGTCTAACTTTGTTCATAAGGTCAACAAGTTAGCTGAGGTACCCAACTAACACAATCAGCTATATGGTACTATAGTGTAATAGGTTTAATATACTTTTTGCACAAATAACACATAAAACACACAAACCACCACCACAACAACAACAAAGAAACAAATTTTAATCTTACAGTACCTTGAAAAGTACAGTAGGACAGTATGTTAGCTGGCACACAGGAGCTGGTATCTAGTGAAGAGGCAAGAAGAGGAGTTACTGTTTGGAGGAGGGAGAGAGAATGGGAGATAGTACAACTGAAGGATCATTAGCAATTGCAGATGGAAGACAAGCTTCAATTTCACTCATGCTTTACATAGCTGGACATACAAACACACACTCACATCTTTGAAAGGTCTCAACTTGATGGTTTGTATGTAGTGGGCTTACTGTATTTGGTCCAGGCCAAACTGTCCTCAATATTCAGTCCTGTCCAAAACCATTTGCCATGGACCAAATTGTTCATGGACATTTTTGATAGAACCACATTTCAAGGATCTTTTAGTGTGGGCCAGATGTCTTATGTTCAGTTTGGACAGGACCAAATGTCTGGTAACCCCAATACCTGAATGTATCACTTATATGTGTTATTTGGGAAAAAAATAAACTCATATATGCATAAGTTAAAGAAGTGGTTATCAGTGGGTGATGTAAGAAACAGGGAGAAGTTGGTAAAATATGATAAAATTTCAGCTATAAAATGAATAAGGTCTAAGGATTTAATATAAACGGCACCCCACTCCAGTACTCTTGCCTGGAAAATCCCATGGACAGAGGAGCCTGGTAGGTTGCAATCCATGAGGTTGTGAAGAGTTGGACACGACTGAGTGACTTCACTTTCACTGTTCACTTTCATGCATTGGAGAAGGAAATGGCAACCCACTCCAGTGTCCTTGCCTGGAGAATCCCAGGGATGGGGGAGCCTGGTGGGCTGCCATCTGTGGGGTCGCACAGAGTTGGACATGACTGAAGCGACTTAGCAGCAGCAGCAGCAGCATGGTAAAATTTGCTGAGAGCAAAACTTAAATGTTCTCACCAAATAAAAAGAGAGAGAAATATATAAGATGATGGATGTGTAATTAGTTAGACAGGAGGATATTTTCCCAATAAACTAACAAACCTTTAGAAATCTCTAGGTGATGTGATACCATAAACATAGTTCTCTCTCTGCTGTTGAAGAAAACATTAGAATAGTCTAGAAGTGTCTAAACTAACCCTTTCAGTGGATGTCTAGGAATAGCTACAAGGATGAAGAAAATGGTGAGGGATAAGAAGATGGTGACTGAATTGGAATTCACATAGAACTTCACCACTCGTAGCTAGTTTTGGCCTCCAATCTTTCCTTTGGATTTCTTCTAAAACTTCTAAAATTTCTTCTAGTCTGTTACTGTATGGCAATCGGGGCCTTCAAAAGTGTGCCTTGTAAAATTAGTGTTCATTAGTTGTTGAAGGAATTCTTCTAATGAATTCCTATAATAGTGGATTTTTAAATTAAACAAATTGCTATATAAATGGATAGAATTTCATTTACAAACATTAATGTGTTTTAAGCATCCTGTTTTTAGATTTGCATGCCATGCATCTATTTGTCAGGTGTTTTCAAAGATATTAAGCATAGTGCTACAGCCTGGTAAGTGAATTCTAGAAAGAATATTCAATGAATAGATAACTAATATCAGTTAAATATTTATTTGATGGGCTTAGTATATAATAGTGTCATATTTTTGCCAATAAAATCTTGTAGACGCTTGAGAAAATAAATTACAATAAAATATTTTTTTTTGGTTGTTTGTTTTCTTGTGACACAAGATGGGATTTCTTCTCTATGTCTCTAGAGTTTTTGTCATTGACTGTGACACAAGACAGATTAACAGGAGAAAAAAGAAAACACACAAATTTTAATTCATGCCTAAGGAAGTGTCAGAAATGAGACCTAAGAAGTGGCCACAGAAGGCAGAGAGAAAGAAATAATACATTTGTGATACTTTCTTACTGCATAAAGTAAAAAGACATTATACAGGGTTATGAGCTTGCTAGATTCCACTCCCTCCCATAGACCCATGGAGATTTCTGTTAAAAGTTTAGTCTTTCTGACATTTTTGTTCAGTTACTCAGTCGTGTCCAACTCTTTGCAACCCTGTAGACTGCAGCACACCAAGCTTCCCTGTCCTTGACCAACTCCTGGAGTTTGCTAAAACTCATAGTCATTGAGTCACTGATGCCATCCAACTATCTCATCCTCTGTCATCCCCTTCTCTTCCTGTCTTCAATATTTTCCAGCATCAGGGTTTTTCTGACATTACTTACATTCTTTTTAATGCATGATTATTAATGACACAAGTAAAATTCCAAGATGTATAAAAATTGTGTTCATAGTCGATAAGAAGATAGTCTTTTAATTTAATTCAATAAGTGTTTATTAACCTCTTAATTTTCATGGGTGCATTGCTAAAAAAGAGACATATACAAAAATAAAGATATAACATATAAGCTTCTGTCTTAGTCAAACTGGAAAAACACAGTTCATAATAAGAAACACTAGGATGGAGTATAGAACTGTTGGAAATAGAGTGAATACACAGTTGATAGCAACAAAAAGCAGGACAAGAATCAGAAATACTTCTGGTCTATTGATAGATCTACATCTTTTGAATAAGAAAATGAGTGTGAATTATATGTAAGATAAGGACATTAAAACAGAAGGGTGAAGGCATTATAGCTAGAGATACAGAAATAAAGTCCTATGAATGAGATTTAGTGTATGTTTGGAGAACAGAGAGAGGTCCAAACAAACTGGGTGAAAGTATCCAAGCAAAGGGAAATATCAGAAGAAAAGGTAGGTAAGACAAAGAATGCCACCNTTTCCTCGGTGTGTATGCCCAGCAGTGGGATTGCTGGGTCATAAGGCAGATCTATTTGCAGTTTTTTAAGGAATCTCCACACTGTTCTCAATTGCTATATAAATGGATAGAATTTCATTTACAAACATTAATGTGTTTTAAGCATCCTGTTTTTAGATTTGCATGCCATGCATCTATTTGGCAGATGTTTTCAAAGATATTAAGCATAGTGCTACAGCCTGGTAAGTTAATTCTAGAAAGAATATTCAATGAATAGATAACTAATATCAGTTAAATATTTATTTGGTGGGCTTAGTATATAATAGTGTCATATTTTTGCCAATAAAATCTTGTAGATGCTTGAGAAAATAAATTATAATAAAACATTTTTTTTGGTTGTTTGTTTTCTTGTGACACAAGATGGGATTTCTTCTCTATGTCTCTAGAGTTTTTGTCATTGACTGTGACACAAGACAGATTAACAGGAGAAAAAAAAAAAAACAAATTTTAATTCATGCCTGAGGAAGTGTCAGAAATGAGACCTAAGAAGTGGCCATAGAAGGCAGAGAGAAAGAAATAATACATTTGTGATACTTCCTTACTGCATAAAGTAAAAAGACATTATACAGGGTTATGAGCTTGCTAGATTCCACTCCTTCCCACAGACCCATGGAGATTTCTGTTAAAAGTTTAGTCTTTCTGACATTTTTGTTCAGTTACCCAGTCGTGTCCGACTCTTTGCAACCCTGTAGACTGCAGCACACCAGGCTTCCCTGTCCTTGACCAACTCCTGGAGTTTGCTCAAACTCATAGTCATTGAGTCACTGATGCCATCCAACTATCTCATCCTCTGTCATCCCCTTCTCCTCCTGTCTTCAATATTTTCCAGCATCAGGGTTTTCCTGACATTACTTACATTCTTTTTAATGCATGATTATTAATGACACAAGTAAAATTCCAAGATGTATAAAAATTGTGTTCATAGTCGAATAAGAAGATAGTCTTTGAATTTAATTCAATAAGTGTTTATTAACCTCTTAATTTTCATGGGTGCATTGCTAAAAAAGAGACATATACAAAAATAAAGATATAACATATAAGCTTCTGTCTTAGTCAAACTGGAAAAACACAGTTCATAAGAAGAAACACTAGGATGGAGTATAGAACTATTGGAAATAGAGTGAATGCACAGTTGAAAGCAACAAAAAGCAGGACAAGAATCAGAAATACTTCTGGTCTATTGATAGATCTACAACATCTTTTGAATAAGAAAATGAGTGTGAATTATATGTAAGATAATGACATTAAAACAGAAGGGTGAAGGCATTATAGCTAGAGATACAGAAATAAAGTCCTATGAATGAGATTTAGTGTATGTTTGGAGAACAGAGAGAGGTCCAAACAAACTGGGTGAAAGTATCCAAGCAAAGGGAAATATCAGAAGAAAAGGTAGGTAAGACAAAGAATGCCAGCCATGAGTCCCTGTTATGCCATATGCCCAGCTAAAACTTCACATGTGTTAGCTGAAGGAATATTACTTCTTTGTGGAGTGCAAATAATACTCATTTCATAGACATTTGAAGAGAGAGGATGCATATAATTAAAGCAAATTGCTAAGACTCAGAGACAGTAGTCACCCAGGTCTACCTGTGTGCATGCATGCTAAGTCACTTCTGTCATGTCCAACTCTTTGCAACCCTATAGACTGAGTCTGCCAGGCTCCTCTGTCCATGGGATTCTTCAGGCAAGAATATTGGAGTGGGGTACCATGTTCCCTTTAGGGGATCTTCCCAATGCAGAGATTGAACACAAGTCTCCAGCAGCTCCCACATTGCAAGTGGATTTTTTTTTTTTAATGTCTGAGCCACAGGGGAAGCCCAGGCCTACCTGACCCCAAGTCTATTAATGGAACAGTGAACTTTATATTGCTGTAATGACTTTTTACTTATTTTTTAATTGTAGGATGATTGCTTTGCAATGTTTAATTGGTTTCTTCCATACATCAACATGAATCATCCATGTTGTTGTTGTAGTTGTTGTTCAGTTGATAAGTACTTTCTCATTCTTTGTGACCCATGGAGTGCAGCATGCCAGGTTTCCCTGTCCTCTACTATGTCCCAGAGTTTGCTCAAATTCATGGACATTGAGTCCATGATGCCATTCAACCATCTCATCATCTGTCGCCCCCTTCTCCTCCTACCTTCAATCTTTCCCAGTATCAGGGTCTTTTCCAATTAGTCAGCTCTTCTCATCAGGTGGCCAAGGTGATGAAACTTCATCTTCAGCATTAGTCCTTCCAATGAATATCCAGAGTTGAGTTCTTTTAAGATTAACTGGTTTGACCTTCTTCCTGTCCATGGGACTCTCAAGAGTCCTCTCTAGCACCACAGTTCAAAAGCATCAATTTTTCAGTGCTCATTTTTCTTTATGATTCAACTCTCACATCTGTACATGACTACTGGAAAAAGCATAGCTTTGCCTATATGGTCCTTTGTTGGCATAGTGATGTCTCTGTTTTCTAATGTGCTGTCTAAGTTTGTCTTTTAATTTCATAGCTTCAGTCACAGTCCACATGACTTTGGAGCCCAAGAAAGTAAAATCTGTCACTCTTTCCAATTTCCTCCCATTTATTTGCCATGAAGTGATGGGACTGGATGCCACAATCTACATTTTTTTAATGTTGAGTTATGAGCCAGCTTTTTCACTCTTCTCTTTTACCCTCATAAGAGGCTCTTTGGTTCCTCCTTGCTTTCTGCCATTAAGGTGGTGCATATCTGAGTTTATTAGTATTTCTCCTGGCAAAGTTAATTCCATCTTGTGATTCATCCATCTTGGCATTTCACATGAGGTACTCTGTTAAATAAACAGAGTACAGCCTTAACATACTCCATTTCCCAATTTTGAACCAGTCTATTGTTCCATGTCTGATTCCAACTATTAGTTCTTGTCCTGAATACAGGTTTCTTAGGAGACAAGTAAAGTGGTCTGCTGGTCCCATCTCTTTGAGAAAATTTAGCAGATTTTTATGATCCACATAGTCTAAGGATTTAACATAGTTAATGAAGCAGACATAGATTTTTTTTTTCAATTGGCAGTTCTGTTTCTTCAAAGGTGTTCTTGCCACAGTAATATATTTAATGGTCATCTGATTTAAATTTGCCCATTCCTGTCCATTTTAGTTCACTGATTCCTAAAATGTTGATGCTCACTCTTGCC
Organism: Sylvicapra grimmia; assembly: GCA_006408735.1. Classification (NCBI taxonomy): domain Eukaryota; kingdom Metazoa; phylum Chordata; class Mammalia; order Artiodactyla; family Bovidae; genus Sylvicapra; species Sylvicapra grimmia. The sequence continues at coordinate 1,953 of SJYH01008849.1, read as the reverse complement.
ATCTCCTGTTTTACCACGTTCAATTTACCTTGATTCACGGACCTAATATTCCAGGTTCCTATGCAGTACTGTTCTTTACAGTATCAATCATTACTTTCACCACCAGATGCATCCATAACTGGGTATATACATATGTACCTTCCCTCTTGAATCTCCCCTCTACCCGCCACCCCTTCCTGCCCCTCTAGCTTGTCACAGAGACTGGGTTGAACTCCCTACATTATATAGCAAATTCCCACTGCCTACCTGTTTTACTCATGGGAATGTTTATGTTTCAGTGATACTCTCCCAACTCATCCCACCCTCTCCTTCCTCTGCTGTGTTCGCATGTCTGTTCTCTATGTCTGTGTCTATATCAGTGCCCTGCAAGTAGTTTCATCAGCACCATGTTTCTAGATTCCATATATGTGTGTTAATATATGATATCTTCTTTCTCTTTTTTACTTATTTCACTATGCATAACAGACTCAAGTTTCATTTGCCCCACTAGACCAAAATTTGTTCTTTTTTTTAATCTATGAGTAATATTCCATTGCATACATGTACCACAATTTTTTTTATCCATTCATCTGCCAATGGACATCTAAGTTTATTCCATATCCTGGCTACTGTACTAGTGCTGCAATGAACACTGGTGTACATGTGTCTTTTAAAATTATGGTTTTCTCAGGATATATCCCCAGAAGTGGGGTTGCTAAGTCATATATTAGTTTTATTCTTAGATTTTTAAGAAATTTCCCCACTCTTCTCCACAGTGGCTTATCAATTTACATTCCCACCAGTAGTGCAAGAGGGTATCCTTTTCTCCACATTCTCTCCAGCATCCATTGCTTGTAGATTTTTTGATGATGGCCATTCTGACTGGTGTGAGGTGATATCACATTGCAATTTGGGTGTCCATTTATAATAAGCAATGTTTTCTCCCATTCTGAGTAAGCTCAAACGTGGACAAATTTGAGAAGATATTTGATTTTAAAAAGTGAGGAAGTTGGATTCTATTTCAAGGAAAAAGGAGTTCCAGTCAATTTTTGGAGAAGGCTGTGATATGATCAGAGATGTGCTTCAGAGGGACATTTCTGCATACCTCAAACTCATGTGATTGCACTCAGAATTAGTTGGACCCTTTAAAGTGCAGATTTCAGTATAAATAACAGTGACTAGCATCTTTGGTTCAACTTCTCCAAAAGTTTATATAGTTTTTCTATTTATTTAAATTAATAAATATCCTGTGGGCACTGGCCAGAAGTGCAATGACTCTCACCTTACTCACTTTAATTCTGAATGTACTACTTTAGACCATGATCTCTGTTCATTTCCAAGGCAAACCATTCAATATCACAGTTATCCAAGTCTATGCCCCAACCAGTAATGCTGAAGAAGCTGAAGTTGAACGGTTTTATGAAGACCTACAAGACCTTTTAAAACTAACACCCGAAAGAGATGTCCTTTTCATTATAGGGGACTGGAATTCTAAAGTAAGAAGTCAGAAAACACCTGGAGTAACAGGCAAATTTGGCCTTGGAATATGGAATGAATCACAGCAAAGACTAATAGAGTTTTGCCAAGAAAATGCACTGGTCATAGCAAACACCCTATTCCAACAACACAAGAGAAGACTCTACACATGGACATCACCAGGTGGTCAAAACCAAACTCAGATTGATTAAATTCTTTGCAGCCAAAGATGGAGAAACTCTATACAGTCAACAAAAACAAGACCAGGTGCTGACTGTGGCTCAGATCATGAACTCCTTATTGCCAAATTCAGACTCAAATTGAAGAAAGTAGGGAAAACCACTAGCCCATTCAGGTATGACCCAAATCAAATCCCTTATGATTATACAGTGGAAGTGAGAAATAGATTTAAGGGCCTAGATCTGATAGATAGAGTGCCTGATGAACTATGGAATGAGGTTCGTGACATTGTACAGGAGACAGGGATCAAGACCATCC
>SJYH01008848.1:9617-21844 GCA_006408735.1 Sylvicapra grimmia | reverse complement strand
ATGATGCTAAAGCTGGAACTCCAGTACTTTGGCCACCTCATGCGAAGTGTTGACTCATTGGAAAAGACTTTGATGCTGGGAGGGATTGGGGGCAGGAGGAGAAGGGCATGACAGAGGATGAGATGGCACTTGAGAAGGACGGAAAGGCCCTTGTATCTGGGTGTTTATGGGGCTGTGGGGTCACCCACCATGGCTTTGGTGTTTGGGATTGCAGCCTGTTCTGTGTCTCAGATCTTCTGCCTTCTCACTGGTCACCCCCAGGCACTGTCTTCCTGGCCTCTCCTTTCTGCCAGGCATCCTTGATGCACCACTGTGATTCCACTCAGAACTTGCTCTTTTAGTGAGATAATGGGGATCAGTACCCTGGCTTCAGTGCTTCTGCTAGCTAGAGTTTATGTACCTTTCCCTGTGGTTTTCATGTTTTTACTAATTCAACTTTCATCATCTCGTTAGGTCAGTTCTGACCGCTCATACACATAAGCGTACTGGCAGGCGCATGTGCATGCACATGCATAAACACACTAACATCCCTGAGAGGAAACTTGCACATATGCAGAAGTACAAGCTTTCTTCTCGAGGACCATGGATTTTTGTAAGCACACGACTTTCTTTGTCCTGGTTATTTTCTTTCACTTGTTCATCGATCATGTCTGGTTGCACTTCTAACTCTGTGACTTTGTCCTAGTTATTTTCTTTCACTTGCTCATCAATCATATCTGGTTGCACTTCTAACTCTGTGACCAACAGTGCTTGAACCACCCATGTCTCACTGATTTACTAAATGCCAAGACTCCCTTTCAGGTGCTCTCATTAGGGCCAAGTAGGTCTTCATACAATCAGCTATACCTGCTTGCCCACACAGCTGAAGTCCCAATGAAGCCTGTCCTTGGTTGGGCCCAAAGACATCCAAGACGGTCACTTGGAAGGCAGGGTCCGTCTGAGTGTCACCTGGTGCAGATCCTCTATGACAAAGTCAGAGAATCTCCTCGAGCAAGACTGCCAGCATCCTCCCTCAGGTGCAGCCATGCACCTTTGCCCATCTAGAGCCCAAAGCCATGGGCATAACTGCAAAGGAAAGAAAGAATTCATGCCCGGACTTTCATCACGAGCCATGGGGTATCTTTGACAGGACTGCTATTGCCTCTACCCTGCACCCTGAAAACCAGCAGGCTTCAAATTGCCCCCAGGGGCCTCCCTGTCTCCCACTCTCCAGAGGTCCCTTGGGACATGCAATAAGCCCACCAAACTTTTTCCTCCCTGTTCCCTCCCTCACAGACACATCCTGGGAGAGGGCCACACACGTACACCCACCGCTGCCCTTTCTTTGCCTACCTGCACTGCCAGGGAGGCTGGAAGTGCCTGGAGGCATGCCACGGTCATACCCTGTCTCTCCAAGGATGCCTGTGGTTTTGGACGGACAGCCTATCTTAGCTCATTTTGTGTTTTGCATCACATACTGTGAGTGTGTGCCACCCTCAGGGAAAGAGTGTGCTGGCTGATGGGCTGATTCTGGGCAGCACAGGTCCAGGACCTTCCCAGTTCTCCTCATGTGTGTGGAAGAGTCTCCAGTGCATCAGACAATCTGTGCCTCTTTCTCCTTTGGGTTTCTGTCCTTCTCTGCAGGACCTTAGCCTCCTCATCATCCCAGTCCGGCCGTAGCCACATCCACATTTCCACAGAATGGCCCATGTGCGCACAGACTGAGGGCCCCACAGCCAGTGGTTTCAAAGACCCACCCCACCTGATTTGTCCTGGGTGTATCCTCAGACCATGCACCCCATCTTCCTGGCCCAAACACACGCAATAAAAAGGTAGAAATGGTGAGCGTGTTTTTGTATTTGGTCTAATTGCAGATCTCTGGAGCCACAGTCGAGAGTTATCAGTGGCTGTCCTTTCCTCATTCACATCCTGGACAGGGTCACTGCAGAGATATGGCAAACAAACACCCTGACAATGGGGACGCCTCCTGCCTCTTCTTATGGTCCTCCTGCCTCTTCTTATGGTTGCTCAGCACTTCCTCTCCTGTCACCTTCATCTCTGCATCTGCCCTAGGCTGGACACGTACACACACACACAAACACGTCCGACAGAAGCACTTATGTGTATGCACACACATGCTCAGCATGGGGACACCAACACAAACAGGAAATGGAAGTGTTTAAAGAGACTGTGTTCCTTGTTTGTGTTTGTGTCCCTGTGCTGAGCATGTGTTTATATACATGCATGTGCTTGTGTTGGCTGTGTTTGTGTGTGTGTGCGTGTGTCTGGCCCAGGGAAGATGCAGATATGAAGGCGACAGGAGAGGATGTGCCAAGCAACCATAAGAGGAGGCACGAGGTGTCCCCAGTCTGAGGGTGGTTGGCGCTGCAATGTTGGAGATGGAGTCAGTAGTCACCATGTCCTGTCCTTATGGCTTCCTGTCAGCCTCTTCCCCAAGCTCTTCCATATTATCCCAAGGTAGCCTGAAGCCGCTTCCAGTGCAGCACGTGTGGTGGTGGTGAGCCATCGAGTGGTGGATGTGGAAATTAACAGAAGATCCCAAAGTCAGCATACAGGTGTACTGGGACCCGGGAGAGGACACCCTTGCAATGATAGGCCTTCCCAGGGTAAGGGGTGGGAGTGTNCCTCCTCCCCAAGCTCTTCCATATTTTCCCAAGGTAGCCTGAAGCCACTTCCAGTGCAGCATGTGTGGTGGTGGTGAGCCACCGAGTGGTGGATGTGGAAATTCACAGAAGATCCCAAAGTCAGCATACAGGTGTACTGGGACCCGGGAGAGGACACCCTTGCAATGATAGGCCTTCCCAGGGTAAGGGGTGGGAGTGTAAAGCACACTCAAACTCAGTGAGCAACAGGAGGCTGGGGGATGGCAGGACCCATGGAAGGATGATTCTGACAAACAAACTCAATTTACGCTGCCTCTAGTAGTATCACCTAGGACTCTCACTCTGCAAGCACAACTGATTTGAGGGAGACTTGCTTCACTCACGGACACACTGAATCCCCAAGAACCCCAGTCAGGGCAGGTCACCTGCTATATGCATGTCCCAAATTCAGTGTCCACTGCCAGCTTGCATGAGACTGAGCATCCACATTTGGGAAAGTAGGGTCCCAGCCAGTACACGGCTGCCCCTTCACGACCCACCTCCAGACCCCTTCACCACATGTGTTTCTGTCAGTTAGGTCTCTGGAAGAATCTTCCCTCCTGGGGTAGTCCTTCAGGGGATCATCCCACTCGTCTTCGCTGATGATCTGCTAGCAACACCTTGCTGCTGAACAAGGTCAGCCCTGGGCTGACCAGGACCCGAACCCTCACAAGAGCAGCCAAGAACTCCAACAACAATCATCAACTGTATGCAGGACCAAAGCAACCCCAGCTCAGCAATCCAGTTTGATTCTGGGCAGTTGTGGCCTGACAACCAGTTGAGAAAGTTAAGGTTCCTGTTGTCCAGCCTGAGGCTGGTGCTACCTGTTCAAAGTCCCAGAACTGATGGACTGGAGTGGACGATGTCCCCTATATCCTGCAGAAAGACAGGGGAGACAGGTGTGGATCCTGCAGGTGGATCATCCACACCCTTGCACACCCACACTCATCACCCCGAGAGCCACATTTTACCAGTGATGTCAAGGTAATACTCCTTAATGATCACTGTGTTCAAGAAGCTGGGATGGTCCTGAAAGGAAAAGATCAGCTTGCTGCATGACCCTGGATGTCTCACGCCTGACCTGCTAGGATAGGTAGGAGGGAAAAGGTGCAAGCTTCTAGGGTCCTCAGCTTGCCTCCAAGGTAGGTATTAACAGCTTCCACAAAGCCTCTCCAAACTTTCACAGTGTAGGATCATGGATAACATGATCCTTCCACACCCCACCAAGTCCCATACCCACCTGTCCTCAGTCTCCCTCACTGAAATTCAAGTTGATCACATAGCTGATAAAGTGTTTATCTTGGTCACTGATCATGACAAACGTGAGGGTGGTTCATAATCTGCTTGAAGTCAAGAAGCCGTTTATGCCACATGCTGGGCCAAGAAGAGCCAGGAGCATCAGCCCTACTCTGGGGTGGAAGAAGGACACTGGAACAGGCATCTTTAAGGATGCTGGGCACTTCCACCTACCAAGCCACTACTGATGTCCTCAGGCCCTGCCATACCATCAGACATGCTCATGGCTCTGTGTTCCTTGTGGCGTTCTGCATCTGAGGTGGTGTGCATTCTCCAAGCAGGGGCTGTTTCTGATTGCCACTCTTCTCCAGACCTGTGTATGCTGGATAGTGGGATGTCACTGCTTGCATGGTAGGACTTAGAGTCATTGTGACAAATGGTGTCTGAAAGCAAAGTGGTTGGTGTTTGTTAGTGTATGTGTACATATGTTGTGTGGCTTGTGTATGTGTGTGTGTGTGAGAGAGAGACTCCCATATCTCAGTTATTTTCGGGATCATTCACCTTTACAACAATAACTGTCTGCTAAGGCTGCTCTAGTGTACTATCTCTGGTCATTCCTAACTTAGAGGCTGTTCCTCCTCAGATGGAGGCCTGAGGTAGACACACAAAGTCATGGCTGTGACACTTACAGGTGTGGCCCTGCCCGGACTCTACTCAGCTGTGCCTTGGGAGCCTGCCAGTTGTCCAGTACCACACTTCCTTGAGGGTCCACCAGCACCCATCCTGCGCCCTCACTTCCACCCCTCCTCCTGCTCTTGCCTCTGTGCCTCCTCCTCCTCCTGAGCAGTGGTCCCCAAGGAGCAGCAGAAAGGATACCACTTTNCTGAAGTAGACACACAAAGTCATGGCTGTGACACTTACAGGTGTGGCCCTGCCCGGACTCTACTCAGCTGTGCCTTGGGAGCCTGCCAATTGCCCAGTACCACACTTCCTTCAGGGTCCACCAGCACCCATCCTGCGCCCTCACCTCCACCCCTCCTCCTGCTCTTGCCTCTGTGCCTCCTCCTCCTCCTGAGCAGTGGTCCCCAAGGAGCAGCAGAAAGGATACCACTTTGGTCCAAAAGCCAGGGATACCCTGGATGATGGTGCTCCTCTGAGCCAAGTCACGCTTCCTCCTCTCCTGGCTCTTGCATATGAACCAAACGTAGGCCCTGCAGTTTTTCTCATGCTCTGAGCTCAGTTCCACTTGCAGGGTGGACAGCACCTGCAGAACTTCTAGTGTCGGAAGCTCACTCGGGCCTCCAGGCCTTTCCTGGCACTGCTCTTCCACCATCTTCTCCTCCAGCTCCGGGGAGAACCCCTGTTGTTGCTCCTTATCTGCCACAACCTCCACATCCTCAACGATGTCCTCTGAAAGCAGCTGGAACACTCGTCCAATCCCTGCCACATCTCCGTCCACGTCACCTGCCTCCACCCTGAAGAGGGTGGCATCTTCGCCTGGTGTGGCAACTGATGGCTACAATGTCCCAGCCACGCACAGCATCACAAGGGCAGGCTGCAGGGCCCTATCCCCCGGAGCACCCGGGCTCACAACTAAGAAGGTCTTGGGTCCCAGGATGCTTCCACATTCCTCTGACCACCTCTCACACTCCTCTTTTCTCTGGCCATGACCCCAGCCTGAGTCAGATGCGAAGGGACAGGACATAATAGCACCACAACAAGTGGTGAGCAATGGTGGCCCAGGCTGCAGTAAATCTGTGGGGCCCACTAGCGTTTTTGGTGTGGGGAGTGTGGGGCATGATTGGGAGATTATGGCTGGTGTGTGTCTGGGGTGGCCTGAGACTATAGAAAGGGGTGGTAGCAGCCCAGGACAGGGTGAACGGGCACTGGGACATCAGCCAAACAGGTAGGGCCCTAGGATATGAGCCNGGTTGGGAGGTTATGGCTGGTGTGTGTCTGGGGTGGCGTGAGACTATAGAAAGGGGTGGTGGCAGCCCAGGACAGGGTGAATGGGCCCTGGGACATCAGCCAAACAGGTGGGGCCCTAGGATGTGAGCCACGCACAGGCAGCTAACCCAAATCTAGACCAATAGCCAAGAGAGTAGTGGACAGCATGCTATGGACATGCCCCAAGACTGGATGGCGTCTTCTGTGGTTCCTGGGATCCAGCTCCACTACGTGGCCAGATCTGCTCCAGAGAGCTAGCGGGTTTTGCATCTGTCACTACCTCAGGTGCTGGCATGGATCTGGATCTGGAAATTCCAACCACGGATTTCTGATCCACAATCCGAAAAGCACACTCCTGTGTCCCACAGGACCTTCAATAACGGAGCTCTCCCTGAGTATCCTAAGGACACACAGGGGTGCCAAGTGGCAGGATACTTTTCTCCATGGGACAGAAAGTTGTTGACCAGATGCTAGGGGAGTAGGGAAAAATCCCATCATTTTCAACGTTGATCTCCATTGTTCAGGGACACCAGGACCTTAGGGTACAGAGCTCTCTCTTTGTCTCTTTATCTCTGCTTTGGCATAGCACTGTTTTGGGCAATCCTTCCTTGTATGTACCAGAGCTGATGTCTGTGGGTCTCCATCTCTTTAAGTGGTGCTGTTGCCGTTTGCCACTGTATGGACACCAGCACTCATAGGAGAAGCTTATCCTTGGCGTGAAGGCAAGCGCTTCTCCTCCTGAGTGAGTTGCACCAATGGGAGATCAGACTTTTTTAGTCCACAGGCTTGGAGACTGCTTTCTCAAACTTGAAAGCCAACAGTGGGCAGACACTGCTGAATTGCAGAAGGGGTCAGGTAACCCTCCCTCCCTCACTGGACAGCCGTGAATGCTGCACAGCCCTGAGGTGGTGTGGCCACACTTTTCACAGAGGGAGAAATGGAGCATGCTCTGCTGGCACGAGGAAGCTCCCTGAAACTTCTTCAAATGCCTGCCAGTGAGTCGCTAAGGACAACTCCCTGTTAAGTTCCATGACTCACTGGTGTGGGAGACATGCACGTCTGCCCATTTGTCCTATCGAGGCCCTGTCAAGTGGTTCTGTTCTCCACGTGAGAACATGTACGAGCCTGCTCAGTTACCCAATCCTGTGGGGCTGGGAGCAGCAACAGGATCAATCTAAGCCATCATCATATAGTCCTGACCCCCTATATATACTTTCTGCAAAGAGANAGCTCACTTTATGTCTATTTGCTCTGCCATAGCCCTGTTTGGGCAATACTTCTGTGTGTGTACTAGAGGCTGTATCTGTGTGTCTCCATCTCTCCCCAAGTGGTGCTGTTGCCATTTATCACTTTCTGGATATGAGAGCTCATATGAGACTCTTATCCTTGGTGAGGAGGCAAGCCCTTCTTCTCCTGAGTGAGTGGCACCAATGGTAGTTCAGACATTTTTAGTCCACACGTTTGGAGAGTGCTTTCTCACACTTGAAAATCAACAGCGGGTGGTCATTGCAGAACCACAGAAGGGGACGGGTTACCCTCCCTCCCTTTCTGAACAAATGTGCATGCTGCACTGGCTGCAATCCCAGACACAGAGCCATGGTGGGTGACCCACAGCACCTTGGACACCTAGATACAAGGGCCATTACTCTTGTGGTGGCTTGGCCGCACTTTGCACAGATGGAAAACAGGGGATACTCTTCTGGCATGAGGAAAGTCCCTGAAACTTGTCCAAATGCATGCCAGTGAGACACTAAGGAGAAATTGTTAAGTTCTGTGACCCATCGGTGCTGGAGAAATGCACGTCTGCCCATTTATCCTATCGAAGCTGTTTCAAAGTGATTCTGTTTTCCATGTGAGAATACATCCCAGCCTGCCCAGTCCCCCAAGGCTGTGGGTCCAAGAGGAGCAAGAAGATCAAGCTAAGCCATCCATCCTCTAGACCTGATACCGAATATGTGCATTCTGCAGAGTACAAAGAGTGAGGTTTCAAACTGGAAGACTATGCAGATAGCAGGTACTTATGCTGAAGTGCTCATCCATCTCTGAAACCTCACAAAAAAGGCAAGGGGTGCTCTTGCTCATGGCAAGGTCAGGGAAAAAATGCCCAGCATTTGAGAAAGATGAAAAGGCTTTGTAGCTGCATGTCCAAGGGGCTGTTGGGTCATCACTGTGGCTTCTGTGTCTGGGATTGCAGCCTGTTCTGTGTCTTGGATCCTCTGCACTCTGACTGGTGGCCCCCAGGCACTTTCTTCCTGCCTCTCGATTCTGCCAGGCATCTTGGGTACACCACTGTGATTCCACTTGGAAATTGCTCACTCAGTGAGATAACAGGCATTGGTACCCTGCCCTGGCTCCAGTGCTTCTGATGGCCAGAGTATGTACCTTTCCGTATGACTTTAATATTTTCACTATCCAACTTCCATCTCCTGGCTAGGTCAGTTCCAACACCTCACAATCACAAGAGTACCGTCAGGCAATTTTGTGCTCACATATGCACACACATGCATGTGTACACACTAACATCCCTGACAGGAAACTTGCAGAAATGCAGAAGTACAAGCTTTCTTCTCCAGGAATATAAGTTTTGGTAACCACCTGACTTTCTTTTTCCTGTTTATTTTCTTTCACATGCTCATCAATCATGTCAGGTTGCACTTCTAACTCTGTGACTTAGCCTCAAAGGTTACAAAATTTTGGCATTTTCTCCTGACAGGGACTGATCTGCAGAGAATCGGGCAGGTTGGAAACGCTTGCCCTGGACAGCTGAGTGGCACGAACCTGCATTCTGCATTCTCCCATCACCTTGCACAGCTTCACAGTACCAGTCATGCTGGTCTGATCCATTGCCTGTGCAATCCTTCAGGGGACCAGAACACAAGGACGTCTGGACTCAGCTGACTTGCAGAACTGTTTTCTTTGTGTGCACCTATCTAGATCATTCCTAGTCAATGTTGTGTCCCTTTTGCTAGCCTAACACCCCTTAGGGCCCACAACATTCTGAGTGAGGCCCCTTGTTCTTTCTATCTCTGTAGCTTTCTATGTGCACCTGTCTACCTCTGCTTCCAAGTGCTATCTCCCTTTAGCAGGAAAAGGCCAGAGAGATGCCCGAGCCTCCAAGGGCCCCTAGAGACTGTGACAGGCCTGGGTGTGATCCCATATTGTGAGGATTCATGTTTATGTTTGGCAAAACCAATACAATATTGTAAAGTAAAATAAATAAATAAAAGAAAAATTCTTCCCTAGCAGGAAGATTGTGTACAACCCAGTGTGTGTCCTTTGGCAGGACCTTGTCCTTGGAATTTTGCTGATGGGTTTGGACCCTAAACTTCAAAATGATGGCAGAAGGTAGAAAGACATTTAGATGTTGTTCTACAAAAGCAAGAAGAAAGGCACTACTGCCAAAAAGATGACTAAGAAGGAACAATAATACTCTTCTGTCATTGGAAAAATATAATGGTCCCAGGAAGATTAAATACATAATATAAAAAGGATTCTTGGGAAGGAAAATTCAGACTCTCAGGAACATTTTCTACATCAGGACTTGTGAAATAGTGTTCCAAAAAAGAGGCAGAAACTGTCTTCANACTGCCAAAAAGATGACTAAGAGGGAACAATAATAGACTTCTATCATTGAAAAACATAATGGTCCCAAAAAGATTAATTACATAATATAAAAAGGATTCTTGGGAAGGAAAAACAAGCCTCTCAGAAACATTTTCTACATGTCAAGACTTGTGAAATAGTGTTCTAAAAAAGAGGCAGAAACTGTCTTCACTGAAACATGGAAAGTCAAGTGAAAATTGAACATGAGAAAACACTCCAGCTGGGCATCTCCAATCTGCTTCTTGAAGATGAATTTGCCAAGATTTAAATTTGAGAAAGATTTTTAACTATAGCCCCAGAATGAACAAGCTATTGCTGCATGGAAAACATAGATAAGTCTCATTAAGTATAATGTTAAATAAAGTAAGCTAGACACAAAGATGCATACAGTATGATTCCATTCACATAAAGGTCCAAAAGAGATAAAACTAATCTATGTTTTGAAATTCAGGTATCCTAGTTATCTTTGGAGTGTGGTGATTGGGAGAGACCCAAGAGAGTTTTCAGAGTTGCCAGTGATGTTCTGTTTCTTGATTTGGATGCTAATTACGTGGATGTGTTTAGTTTGTGAATATCCATTGAACTGTACACTCATGATTTATGTATTTTTCTATATGTGCATTTCAATAAAAAGTTATAAAGCTTTAAAATAAATAAATAACAATATTGTGAGGAAGGTGCACATAGATAGAGGGTCTCTTCTTATACAAAGCGTGCAACCTGAGGTCATAAAGATAAGGTGGCATTTCCACATGTAGTCCCTTCTGTTTATTACTATGCTGACCCACGGAATCCCCAAACAGATGATGACCTGGGAAACCTGCCATTACTGGGCCCACAGCTCATGCCTCCTTTGGGCAGAAAGCACCTTTTCTATCTAAAAAAAAAAAAAAAAAGGCCTTGATTCCACCCACCCTCACTGATTCGCTAAATGTGAATACTCTCTTTCAGTTGATCTCCTTAGGCACAGGTAGAACTCCTTACAATTAGGCATCCCTGCTTACCTACACAGCCCACGTGCCTAGGAAGCCAGAACTTGGTTGGGCACAGGGATATCGAAGATGGTCACCTGGGATGNAAAAAAAAAAAAAAAAAGGCCTTGATTCCACCCACCCTCACTGATTCGCTAAATGTGAATACTCTCTTTCAGTTGATCTCCTTAGGCACAGGTAGAACTCCTTACAATTAGGCATCCCTGCTTACCTACACAGCCCACGTGCCTAGGAAGCCAGAACTTGGTTGGGCACAGGGATATCGAAGATGGTCACCTGGGATGCAGCTTCCCTCTGAGTTTCACCTGGTGCAATTCCCCTATGAAAAAATCAGACAGCCTGCTCCCGCAAGACTGCCAGAACCCTCTGCCAGGTGCTGACACACATCTTTGCCCCTCAGGCCCCAAAAGTCAGGGGTAAGACCCAGAAGAAAGAAGGAATTTATGTCAGGGCTTTCAGCATGAGCCCGGGTATCTTTGGCAGGACTTTCCATAGACCCTGAAAACCAGCAGGCCCCGAACTGCCCCCAGGGTCTTCCCCGTTCCCCACTCTCCTGAGGTCCCTTGGGACATGCAATAAGCCCACCATCCTTGCTTCCTCCCTATTCCCGCCCTCATAGGCACACCCCAGAAAAGGGGCACACACTTACAACAACACCTGCACTTTCTTCACCTTTCTGCACTGCCAGGGAGACTGGAAGACCCTGGAGGCACGCCACACTCACACCTTGTCTCTCCTAAGATGTCTGTGGTTTTGCACAGACAACCTACCTTAGCATGTCTCGCATTTTGTGTTGCATCGAGCCAGCGTGTACCACCCTCATGGAGGGAGCGTGCTGGCTGATGGGCCAATCCTGGGCAGCACTGGCCCAGGACCTTCCCGGGTCCCCTTCTCATGTGTGTGGAACAAGTCTCCAGTGCAGCAGGCAATCTGTGCCACTTTCTCTTTTGGGTTTATGTCCTTCTCAGCAAGACCTGAGCCTCCTCAACTATCCCAGGTCCTCTGTATCCACATCCAATTTTTCCAAATGCTGGCTCATGTCTGCACAGATAGTGGGCTCCACAGGCGGTGGTTTTAAAGCCCCGCACCACCTGATTGGCCCTGGGTTAATCCACAGACCATGCACCCGCTTTTCCTGGTCCAAACACATACTACAAGACGGCAGAAATGGGAGCATGTTTTTGTATTTCGTCTCATTGTAGATTTCTGGAGCTAAGGCCCTGTGTTATTACTGGCCATCCTTTCCTTTCCAGTCCTGGACAGGGTCACTGCGGAGATATGCCAACCAACCACCCTCAGACTTGGGACGCCTTGTGCCTCTTCTTCTGGATGCCTGGCATCTCCTCTCTTGTTGCCTTCATCTCTGCTTTATCCGTGGACCAGACAAACACACACACATACACCACAAACACAGGCGACACAAGCACACACGTGTATACACTTACAGGCTCAATACAGAGACACAAACGTAAACAGGGAACACAGGTGTTTGAGGAGCTAAAGACACTGTGTCCAACAATGTTGGAGATGGCGTCAGTAGGCACCATGTCCTGCCCTTGGAGCTCCCTGTCCACCTCCTCCCTGAGCATTTCCGTATTTCTGAAGGCAGCCTAAAGCTGCTTCCAGTGCAGCATGTGTGGTTGTGGTGAGATGCCGATTTGTGGAGGTGGAAATTCACAGAAGATCCCAAAGTCAGCACACAGCTGCACTGGGACACTGGACAGGACACTTTCAATGATAGGCCTTCCCAGGTTAAGGGGCAGTAGTATAAAGCACAGGCAATCTTAAACTCATTGAACAACAGGAG